>JAAVUF010001765.1:0-14053 GCA_014898995.1 Fusarium sibiricum | reverse complement strand
CCGCTTTATGGATGTTAGCTCAGCCATAGCTCAGGCTCTGCTCACTCCAATCTCAGGCGACCCACCTGAGCCGCTACCAAGTACGTACCCTGCCTGCGCAAGCAGGGGTACTCGAATTCATCACCCACCAACTCGGAGGCCTATAGACTTTTTCTATAAAGTGATACTGTTACCTACAACTTCCTATAATTATAATAACCATCAAATAATTCCATTCTAGCCTATACAACTTCTCACCGGAATAATATTCCTTATACTGTTCCTCATGTCTTTTACAAAACGACGTGGGCGGAAGGCCCAGGATCCAAATGAGCTTGTGGAAAGGGCAATCTTAAATGGTCTTTCTCGCGACCGCTCCCAACTTGATCCGCACCCAGTCAGGCGCAACTTAGGGGAAGGCAGCAAAGAAAGGTATAATCGTGAGCTTATGATATGGGGAGCGTAAGTTATATGCTAGTATCATTAAGGGCCTGCTGACTTCCTTCCAGGTATGAGAAAACGTTTACAGGATCGACGCCGCTGGATATGCAGACTCTAAAGCATTTTGCGGAATTCCTTGCATTATCTAAGTTGGGTCGACTGCCTCAGGATAGTGGAAAGCAGTTACCTACGGCCGGAAGTGTCCGTGGTGCAATGCGAAGGTTCTGTAATGCATGGGAACGTGCAAACCATACATATATATCCCTCGAGGTTAAGAGATCTATGGCTCCGGTACGTCTTCATGAAAGTCCTTTAAGTAAACCGACCTTACTGATGGAATTAAGTATATCGAAGGGGAACTGGCCAAGAAGATAGGCCTTCTGACAGGAAAGAAAGGGCAAAGGAAAAAGGCTTTCATTACCATCGAGAACTATGTTCACATGCAAGAACGCCTGTGGACGAACGATTTTCATGACTATGTTCATGAAGGAAGCCGTATTGACAATGCTAACCTATTGAATACACACTGCTTTACCTCAGCGAGATGCCAGGAACTTTGTCAGGCAAAATATAAGGTGAGAGAGTCTAGTAACGAAAGGGAACTGGTTCTAACTTATTTCAGGACCTAGAATGCATGCTATCTTGGAAAAACGGATGCCCAGAGTTTCGTCTGAAATTCACAAGGGAGATTTGCAAAGGGACAGATATAAACCAGTGAGTCACCCAAAAATCGGTAATCACCTTCAAGTCTGATCTTGTTCTAGGCCTGAGCATCCTTTCGCGGAACAGATCGAGGGACCTGACGGTGTGCCACCACCTCTGTTTGCGCAACCCATGTTGCATTGGTTGGCCAACCTCATTTCGTCCCGCGCGTTTGCCGATTTCGACACAGTCGAACAAATTTTGGCCCTTGAGCCGCCAAAGAACGGAAACTTTCGTATACTTGAATGGGCAGATGATGCGCAAGAAAAGCCGGTATTTCCCGAGTGGTCCATCACAGAATGTAAAACGAAGTCGAAAAATCCAAAATCATGGGTCACGCAGTTTTCAGACTGGGGTAACCGAGCTGGTTTTACCGCGCAACTAGGATTACATGCTGTACGCCGCGAGGCTCTCATCAAAGTGAATGGTAAGCAGATCCCTCCTATAGTTCGTTGCTTCCTCGATGGCCAACATATTTCTAGATAATGGCTACTCACTCGGCCAAGTGCTACGATTTGCGTCACAGAGTAACCCCGGTGTACTTGTCAACAAATATCTCGGCAGCGTTTCTACTGTAGATGGTGCGGGGAGCTATCTAGGCATGAAACTCCGAACCGACTTGGCAGAAGACTTCCGATCAGCATCAGTAAGAAGGAACCCTGGTCTTCGGTTTTCGCTCCCCACCAGGGAGACAGAAGCGTTGCAGAATAGCCCGGAATACCTTTCCCTGACCAGGAAGATCAACAACATTAACTCAGAGCTTGAGGACTCGAAAACGCCAGAAGAACAAGCACAACTAGAGACACAGAGGAAGGACGCTTACAAACAACGGTTGCTTCTTGAAAACAAAAAGCTGAAA
This sequence comes from Fusarium sibiricum, assembly GCA_014898995.1. Lineage (NCBI taxonomy): Eukaryota > Fungi > Ascomycota > Sordariomycetes > Hypocreales > Nectriaceae > Fusarium > Fusarium sibiricum. The sequence goes on along the minus strand of JAAVUF010001765.1, from coordinate 12,072 downwards.
GACTTCCAAGCAAACCAGAAGGTCATATATGATACCAATCAAGATGACCATGAGCAATACGATTGGCGCCAGAACCATTTCAGCCGTATCAGTCACATGCTTCCGGAAGAACGGGTGCGCCTTGCACAGACTTTACCAATGGTAGCCTACCCCCGAAGTCCTGAATGGATTACTGCACTTAAGGACCTTGTCTCACTGCGGTCAAATTCATATCCTGTAGCTTATCAAGAAGAGCTACGTCCAGCCCACGGCCTCTGCCCCGTCGCGACCTGTGGTGAAGATCTATCCAAGTAAGAGAGCTACCCATCATAGATCATGACTAGTGTTTGCTGATATATATTAGGATACAGAAGAAAGACCGATGGTGGCATGTTTATCGGTGCTTAGAGAAATGGCATTCCAAGGAAGAGGGATGCGCCAGGTTTTGCTTCCTGTGCAGTAAGTGGCTGAAAGGCGAAGTGTCTTGGAAGGCTCACTGTGAAGACCACATTGCGAAACTGGCAATCCCAATGCGCTGCAATCCCGTCACTTACCGCCACGCAGTGGCATGCGCTGGATACTGCCCTGTGCATCTAGGCAGAACAGATTTCCCAGTAACAGAGAGAATGCGCCAATGGTCTGACCAAGACGCTTGGAAGCGTCACCTTGCTCAATGCCTTTCGGCACATCTCATTAGCCAACGACACTCAAAGGTCATCGCTTGTCCTCATCCTAAATGCCCTTCTGGGTTTTTATCTGAGAAAGACTTTTGGTATCATCAGGGTGATATCCATAGTGTTTTCGAAAAAGCTACAACAGTTACCAAACGCAAGGCCGAAGACGTGGGGGAAAGTCACCTTACATCAGGGGGTCCACAGAAGTCAAAGCGGATGGAAATTGAGCAGCGAACTCAATTTAAGTGGATACCACTTATTCCAGAGGAAAATACCCCCACTCAGAGGAGTCCATGTGTCTCAGACGGCCCAACAGGGGAAGTTTCGGATCCTTCACCAGGGCGCACAATTGGAGCGTATGATCAGGCCGATACAGCTGATATATATGCGTCCTCTTACTCCCCAGAGAATTCACCTCCTTATACAGATAATGATACTGGGATCACTAGACCTGGTCTCAACTCTCAAGCATTCCTCGACCGGATAGACGAGGAACTTTTGGCCGAAGGTCCCATATCGGGTGCAGATAACACTTCATTACCTGTTGATCCTCAACTGGTCTTGGAAGATGACATCATTACTTCGTGTGAGCCTGTCTCCACAATAGCAACAGGCACTGGGTCAATGGAGGTCACGATAGAGGGGCAAAGCAATGATGATACACAACCACACTATCTGCTTGACTTGTCAGAGCAAGAAGCATATTTGGTCGACTCTTTGCTCGGGAGATGGGGAAAAGGTTTGTTCTATCTGAGGTGGTCGGATGGGAGTTACAGTTGGGAGCCGAGAGAAAACATCCTAGACGATGAACTCGTTAGGCGATTTGAGGAAAACTATCAAGGATTCAAGGATGGAGTAGAGGTTCTGCGCACTCGATTTAGGAATGGCAAGGTAGAGTATCGGCTGCATTGGGACGGTCGACCAAAAGATGAGGATTGGTGGGTTGCAGAGAAGGAGCTACATCCAGAATTGATTGAGGAGCATAAACCGAGGAAAAAGGGCTATGGGAAAAGGAAGAAAAGAAATAGTTAGGACTTCATTTGAGTGAATCAAGGCACTGTTTCCTGGTAAGGATTGATAGAGGTATCAAGTCGACCTCAGTTTTAACAAACTCTCTAATAGTAACTTTTCTGCTACTTTATCTCCTCTTGTGTAGTTCGGGACGCCTGTGACTCAAAACTCACGAAATAGACTTTAATCGACCTCTAAGAGTAATCGTCATTATAGGACTAGTAGAGTAAAGCCGTTGTAGTAAGGCTCGACATATGATGTAACGGTAGTGGAAGTAGAAAGCTCAAGGAGCTAAGAGCCGAGGCGTACGAAAGCTTATATTAAATCTCACAACCCGAATTATGCAAAACCTAAAGTGGTAGAAGAAAAAGAAAAAGAAAAGAAAGAAAGGTACCACTATGGCAGGATTATCGAATCGGTAGTGATAATGTACCCGTTTGAATAGACTGGTAGGTAAAGATAGTTAGAATGGTTGGAATGGCATACTAGTCGTGAACAAATAGTAAGCAGATCTCTGTATTCTGGTAGCAGTATATAACAATACGAGTTGACCAGTCGAGTGATGGGGTGGGGACCGGTACATCTGTTATACTGGTTTAACATCATTTGTTGACTGGTATGAAGAAATGATCACTTTGATGCGACTAGTATGAAACTTAGACTACTCTAACTCAAGCTGTATGATGAGTGGGTCGGTAGGAACCAGGAGGGGTACTGTTATAGTCACCCTGGTAGAGCGGACTTCCTAGTAAGGAAAAGATGCTGTACGAGTACACCGCGTACCAGTCTGACTAGGTCAGTACTTGGTCCAGTAACTATACACAACAGAGTATTTTCACACAGGGAGAATACATGCAGGCTCATTTACCACTCTTCAACACTCTAACATCAATCTGCTAGTGCTGCTTACATCTATGTACAAAAAAGAAGAAAAAAAAGAAAAAAAAGAAAGTTCAACAATTTACAGTTCGTTGCATGTCATACATGTTAACGCAGGAGGTTTTGTAGCCGTTGCCCTGTTTCTCAACTACACATCGTAGCAGTTCACGGTGGCATCCCTGATATCCTTATAGGGTATAGAGGCCTATAGGCTTCTTCCTTCAGCAGTCGACATCTCTTGCCTGCGCGAGAGCTGTAGAGGTAGTTAGCATCGACTGACTGGCGAGTAACTTGGTACGTTGGGCGAGGAAGGCTCGGTTGCTTGAAGGATCAACTGATGAGTAGGCTTGTTATGTCGGATTGGTTGAATGGTGAAGGAGGAGAAATCAGCTACTAAACATAGAACTGGGTAGCTACTCTCTTGAGTTATATACGTGTTCATCTTGGTTAGAGTTTAAGTTACTGTGTGCGATTTCTAATGATTTGACTTATTGAGTCTTCACCTGTCTGGACGAGATCTATCTTACTGTTAATAATATTGAGGATAATTAGAAGACTCGGGCACCAGCTGAAAGTCAGGATAACAGTAATAAGCTTTCATGCAGTTCAATTCAAGATCTACTATGATATGCTGTTATCAGAGTAAAATATGCAAGTGCTTTCAAATCTTCCTTCCTTCCCTTTTTCCAGAAACTTTGCTTTGATAATTCTTCCATGCTCGGCTCCGAGTCTAACAAGCTCAGCACATTAACAGCTTCAGATGACCATCTATCCAGATGTGACAGACCAATCTTTGCTTTTGGACCTCTTTCTTTATCCATCAACATCATCGAGAGCCTACATAAAGAGTCTAGGAAGACTTTCGTATCACCTCCTTTTTTGAATTCCTCAACATTGGCAATCTTCACATCACCGGCAAGATTAATAAGAACTCCAGCACAGTTTAGGGACTCAGGTACAAGATCTTGTTTTATAAGGTATTCCGCTCCTGATAATACCTACTCACTATGTCAGTAGTTTGCACGAATTCTACAGAAGTACCTACTTACCTGAAATAATATAGAGCTGAGCTGAACCTCTGATGGATATTCCGGGGCTCGACACACATGCAACAAAGAAGTTTCCATCATGCCGGAGACAATGTAGTGATTGCTATCTTCTTCTGAGTAAATCTCCATGCTCTCAAGGACGTTAGGGTGGCGAAGTTGGCGGATGATCTGGAGATTTTCGTCATTCAAAGCCGGTGCAGAACGAATCATATAAAGCTTTTCACTGCTGCACTTGCTCGTTGCTATCGCAAACAAGCACCAATGCTTTACCAGATATTCCTTCGTATAATATTTCCATGGGGACCCGGCCAACACTGGAACCAGAATCGGTGAAAGATTGTCCCCGCCAACCCGCCGGATTGGAATACGAGAACCATCAGCTGGGAGGTTTCGGCGACTGCCCTCCTCCTTCTGGTGTGGAATTTTCTGCGAAGGCTGTTTCTCGGTAGTCTGACAAGACTTGAATGGTCTCAAAACTGCTGCAACTTCATCGTCAATCAAAACTGTATGACGGTCTAGCTTCGACATTGCTTTGGAGTTTCAACGGTTGAGGAAGATACGAAGTTTAACTTTACTTTCAGGCATAAAGAGCGGGTTTGCGTCTGAAATTGCCGTTTTGAGATATTCGTTGACAGAAAGATGATGGTTATCAGTAATGGGGGTTGAGGGCGGTTCTGATTTCGACACCCTGTCCAGTCGCCCCACTAACAAGGGTATCAAAACCAGCACCCGCCTACACACTGGGGGTCGTCTAACTAAGTCAGTCTTACTGCACAATTGGGTCTGGCTTTTATCTACCAGTACTATCTACCGAAGCTGTCCTCTTGACCACATTGATAACCCGCGCAGCACTGACCAACTATGTTGAAGCTTTCCGCACTCACCTGCACACGATAAGGCCATGTTCAATCTTCAAGCCCAATATGATCGCTTGGCTCTCCTGACTGACGAAGTCATTGAGGAGAAGAATGCGAGATTTCGCGGGATTGTCAAGGTTCCAATTGACGATCTCGTGTTTGCGCCGGACTTTGTGCCTTGTGATTATAACATCAGTCCTGCGAAAGTTTCACGACTCAAGAGAATTTTTAGGACAGAGGGTTGTAACCGGAGCGAACCTTCCAATTTTATGCTAGGCACTATCAACCAGAATGTTCTGTTGGAAGCTTTGCAACTGTCGCAACTAACGCTGGATGACCTTCAAGACTCGGAAAGACCCCGGATGCTCTACCTTCCCCGATTTCAATACATACGATGCGCTAACGGGAGGAGCCGTGCCGCTGCTGTCCTAGACACACCGCGTCTTGGTACATGGTGGACTGTCGAACTATATGCAGGTGAGAGTCGTTTACTGATGTGCTAATGGATCGATATTGACGATATCTCAAGACCTGAGCCCAAAGACGTTCGACATCATCGCAGAAAACTACGTCAATGAAGGAGCCTTCTCTCATGGGTATATATGTGAGAGAATACTTCACCACCGTATCAAAAGCCCATCAGAGGAGAAACGGTGGTGGGCTCGACTTACTAAAAGTCTGGGTTGTATCTTGAAAAGCTTGCTCAAACATCCAACAATCGCACCTCCACTCTTCGAACTCATTCAAAATATCCCTGGTATGCGAGACGGATTCGAGATTGGCACTTGGCACAAGATTATCGGAGGTAAATGTGACGAGGCAGGTTATATCTTCCATACGCGAAACGACTTTACTTATTGTTTTCCAGGAGGTTATACGCTACATGGAGTTCACTTTGGAGTCATGGCTCAAGCTCATGGGTTCCAAAGAGGCGTTGCACTATGTTGACACAGAAGATGTGAGAGCATTCCAGCTACGAGTCCCTGGTGTCTCACAAGTGGATTATCGCTATCTTGCTGGTCTCATTGAAAGCGGCGTCGCATTTAAGAGACTATCGAACACGGCGGAGAGATCTCAACTACTCCACCGAATGAAGGACATAAAATACCTCTTGCCTTCGATCTATACATTGCAGAAGGACTTCAAATATCTTCGCCTATGTACTGATACGATGAAACGGCTACTTTGTGACAAAAACAAGATACCCTTTACGGTGCAGGTCCTGGCATATGATGCGTTCTCGCGAAAAGCTCCTATAGGACCCAACGAAGTATTTTTCGAAAGATTGAAGCGCTTGTATATTTGCATCATGCGTGATTTGGTAGAGCTGACTGGCGAATGGCCCCTGTTGGAAGACGGCGAAGAATCACCCGAGGTGTGTTTCCGTCACCCTGAGAACTGGCACCGGTTGGCGCAAGAAGCGCGTCGTCTTGGTTTTGAGTCCGATGAGATCAGACGTCTAGCGGCGGAAAACCCAGACGACCAGGTGGCACTGAAAGCTTTGCATGATGCGAGACCATCTTCGTTGTATGAATACAACCAGTCGGAATTGCAAGACATTTTGAATCGCATAGTCAACGAGTTCAACAGGGCGAGAGTGCGAGTATCGGAAGAAGACCAATCAACTTTCACAACCATTGGGGCCGGGGAGCCGATCACACGCCGTTGTGGACGCCAGTACTCTGGGGCTTATTGTCGCGACCGCTGGTCATTTGATCTGGTTGGATTTTCTCGTCCTGTGTCTAACAGTAGGGACATAACGTCTCTGTTCGTTCGCAAATCCGTTTTTCACGCGTTTTGGAGACTCGATGAGGATCAGGATGGAGATGAACCCATGCTTCAACCTACAAACTCATCGTCCCCTTCCCCAAGAGATGATTCATTCGATTCCACAGAGGCACCTTCTGATCCTGACACGTATGATGAGCCCATGATGGAAATTAATAGCGAAAGCAGACAAACCAACGTGAGGCAGTCTTCGCGCCAGAAGGCCCGGAGAAGGCCGCTTATAACGAATAGAGGGCGAACAAGAGCAAAGCAGCCACCTAAGAACCAGAAGATGCATAGAATGAAAAGCCGCAGAGCTGTTAAAAAGTTGCGAAGACAATTGGCAACCCAGGGTTTGCCAAACCAGCAGCAGTCGGCAATCCAGCCACAAACAACAGCTGGACAACCGTTAGTAGTCCAAGACCGACTGCAACTAGATCGAAGAGGGACAGATACATCTCGGCAACTAAGTGAAGGCAGTATCAATGTTTCCTCTTCTGTGATGGATCTGATTGTTCCGTTCGGCCAGGATGCGGAAATGCAAATTTTACAATATGATAGATCCGGATGGAGAGCAAGATCTTGTCGCCGAGGTTCAATTTCTCGCATGATCGACGATGTCAAGAGTCAGCTTGGAGAAGTCGACTTTTATCATCGGGAAGGCCGAGCTATTGCAGAACACGAAATATCCCAATATCAGGTGGTATGCATTGTTCCACGAAACAATGCTATCTCCGACGCCGATTTTCCCGCAGAGGAGTTATGACATCAAGGTGAAAGCGTAAGTGAACCGCAGAACTGTTGTATAAATGGAAATAATGAAAAGATACTAACTGATCAACAGAGAACCACAGATGCCCATAAATGGTTATAAGAGAACGTATACCGATGTCAACCATCATATCTACCACTTTATTACCACGCCATGCCCTGTTATCCCTTCACGAAGCATTGTAAACATTTCGTCGTATGAGACTTGATATATCCAATCACCAAGAGCGTCGGTTCCCTCAAAAACCCCATACTCATCATCATCTGCCTCCCGCCACTGCATTGAAACTGGAAGCCAGTCTAAGTTAGGGCGGACCTCGACTGTCGTGTCCGACAGCATCAAGAAAAGTTCTTCTCCACTCCAGTCCATTTGACCTGGAGGCCCTGTCTTGTTGAACCAGCACTTCCGTTTGTTGTTCCATATACACTCCCATGTCTCGGGCTGGCCCTTAGCGTTAAGCCAAGTTGGCTGGCTAACAACAAGCGGCTTGAAGCTTGCTTCTTGGGTTCGGACTAAACGGGTCTTTCTCTTTTTGAACCTCATTGTGTCGACTTCAGTAGACTTTGCGCCACGCTTGCGCTTCCTCGAATTTGTCGACACATTTTCATGGGCTGCCGATGGTCTGCTTGGTGGAGTGTGGTCCTGTGTGGTTGTCGAATGGACTTCGGCGGATTCTGGTACACCCAACTCTCGCAAAATGCTTTCCCATGTACAGGCTTTCGCTTGCGTCAAGCGGCCCATGATAAGCCCAAGCCTCTGTAGAATAGTTTCGGAATCCACAGTCATAACATCCCGACTCCGAGACCCTCTCCTCGCCGGGGTTAAGGAGGTGACTGTCTGAGACGACTCATAGCTTGTGGATGACAGTTTAGCGAGCTTAGAAGTCCTTGGTGATGCGATAGGAGAGTTCGGGTTGTTGGATGAGCATGGCCGACAAGCGACAAAGACAATATCGTCATCGTCTCCTTCGCGGCATTTTCGGTTCTCTCCATTATCATCAAGATGACCATGAGATTGGGTACCATGATAGTCATTATACCTGCGATTATCGTAACCATCAGTTGGTTGGGAATCCACTGATGCTTCGAGGATAGAGTCGCATTTAGGGGGCTTTGATGTCCCTTGTTGCTCGGTTTCTGATGTAAGAGGATTAGATAAGGTCTTTGCCCAGGTGGCGCTTGGCGTTGGTGGGCAGGTCAGGAAGTCTGTGTAGGTAGCTGGTGGTGTCGGCGGATGATCCATGCAACTGGCCTCTGGAGTCGGAGGATCAGAGAAGATCTCTCTCCAGATGGCATTTGGCGTTGATGAGCCAGGTAACAGATCTGTATAGGCAGCTCTTGGTGTTGGGGGGCAATCCGTGTAAGTAGCCATTGGCGTTGAGGGATAATCTATCGAGCTTATCGTTTGCATTTGGGATCAAGTCAAGCAGTATGAAGATCCCAGCATGTATGTTCCAGAGGAATATTGAAGCTGATGTCTGTTCGTTGGGCAGTATCGTTGTGAAGTGAAGTGAGTGTGCTGAAGGAAGAGACAAATGTGAAGAGAAATAGGAGTGAACTACGATGGGAGTTCCTGGGGTTTATATACTCTTATTGAAGGCGCATTAATAGCCTAAAACCCCAGGCATCATCGAATTCTGACTAGATCAGTTGAGTGTAGAAGTGAAAGAGGCGAGGGTCCTGGCCCACCCATAATGAGACTACAGAACTGCGTGGAAACCGTTACCACAAATCCAGTGATTCTACTAATAAGATGCTATAAATTATGCGTAACACTCGCCAACATCGCGGTTGCTTGTTTTGATTGACGGTCGCAAATTGAACAATGACCACGCTGCGCCTTGAATTCTTGGTGAACTGTAAGCGAAGGGCAGAACTTGAGGAGGGCAAAGAAATTGAGTCGAGAGCAGTTACATGGTCCTCGTTGTCCCTAACAGAACACCCTGTGTTTGAACCAAGAGATGGGGTTTCTCTATGAAAACCCTATCGCAAGCTTGAGGTTACTTCACTGCAACTCCGGGTTCGGGAAGGGACGGAGTGATTACAACGTGGCTATGGCGGAATGGAGACGGTACCAATCATCGTGAAGGGCTAATTATAGGTATGGTCTCTATTAGATAGCTAAGGTAGCCTTAGGTACTTTACAAGAACATATTTTATACAAAGTTTAGCGAATAGGCGAGCCAAGGAAAGCGAACCATCACGACTCGGTCTCAATATACACTACTTTAAGTAGCCAGACAGCCGCCGTTTACTTTTCAGTACCAGCCTGGTACTAGAATCTTGGATCATTGATCGCCAGGGTCGCGACCTATGTATGAGCCCGTCATGTTGAGTCTCGTCCTCTAAGTAAACGGCATAACAACAACGGTAGAACAGGCCAAGAGCTCCATGGCACTCGGCCAAAGAGGCAAAAGCCCGGATGACATGCTGGAATGGCAGCCGAGCTCTTGAGGCCTCTGAATGTTCCAAGAAGTTCTTTTCGTGAATGATCAATGTGTACAGGTGCAGTGTCGACATCTGTCGTGCTCAGACGGAAGAGCTAGTGCTACGGGAAACTTCCTGCCCGATGCTATCTGACCAACTAGAGACAACGCTTCGTGCAGAGACACATCAACAACCATCAAGGTCGGCCTTATTTTGCATCTCCCAGCAATTCTGCCTTGCAAATGAGTGGCACAGATCCCAGTCAACGTGCGAGATGATGTGGAAAAGGAGGATCATCTGTTCAGCACGACATCCTCGGTGTGGCCCGGCAGTGAACTGATTGGTACAGAGGAAGAGCAGTTACGTGTCTGACTCCCCTATTTGACGCGTCGTCGTCTTGAAAAACGCAGGGAGACCAGAAAGGGGTATCCGGCTAGGCTTCTGCAACCGGTTGGGACTTGATTGACCTCAGGGCTCAGCTGGGGGCATATAAGTCGGTCAACTTTGGTCTATGGCCATACCGCGCCTCCTTTCACACTACAACAGCAACATGTCCTCGTCAAGTGTTGACTTTAAGCAACGGAAGCTGCTGCAAGGCTTTACGTCCTCTGTCTCTCAGCTAGACACCACATCTTTGTACAGCAAGGAGGCGCTTTTGGCTTCTGGGAGATCTAGGGAAACAGCAATCTACATTCCCTCTGATGACGAGTCTGATATTGATGCTGAAAACGATGCGAGCCAACTCGACAGCGCGCAAACTTGCGCCACGCGAGCCAGCACCCCGAGTATTTTGGGTAAGCTTTCGAGAATCTGGGACTCCTCTTGGGCTACAGGCGCTGACAACTTATAGATCTCACTACCACCGAACATGACCCAATTGATTTAGATTCTGCTGTCATTGGCGCGGACACTGCATCGGAAGTATCCTCAACTCAAGCGGAAGTCGCCCTAGCTTGGCCGAATGAACCAAGAGTGTCTGCCCTGGTCGACGCTGAACCGACCCAGCAATCTTCTTTTCAGATGAATCACTCATGGAGAGGAAATACTTCTGCTTGTCACAATGGCAATCCCATACCCCCTCCTACCAGCCGTAAAAGCCAACCATACCCAGTTGCGGCAGACGGGAAACAGCTCCGACCCAAATCATCCATTCAACAGAGCGACATGGTGGTCGATGCTCCCTCTAGCCATCTTGTTTGTCATAGCTCCAGGGCCAGTGGGATTCCCTCTCAACTGGCGCACACTCTCCCCGAGCTGCTAGCTCCGTCAAGGTGGTCCAGGCATCACACAAAGAAAACGAAATACCCGCAGGCAACTCATACAACAATACCACTCCAGCAGCCCGCACCATATCTCCTGCTAGATCCTCGAATGAACCGTGTCAAGGACAAGCCTTGGGCGATTCAATCAGCGTGTCCATCCATCTCAAGCCTGAGGCCATAGAAGTTGAGTCCGGTTCCGAAGCTCAAATTTCTTCAATGTCGCCATCACTTCACCCTTTCCGCCGCAAACCCTTGCAGATGCATAAAATCAGCCAGTGCAAAGATAGTGACGCAGGCAGTGAGGGTCCGGGGAGCCAGGACAGCCTGGGCAGGCTAGAATCTCTACATCATACAGAGAGCTCTTCTTCCCTTCTACATATTGAGGATTCTGAGTTAGAAGACTATAACTTAGATGATTTCCGCCAAGGTCGTAAGCGCCGTAAGGTCTCAAAGTCCCCTTTATTTGCAGTACGCGATACCGCCAATAGCGCTGGGAGCCCTTGCCAAATACGATCGGCAACACATGCCACACAGTTGCCGAGTGAGATCCGAACGTCTCAACAGGACAGTAGCATCTTAGAAGCTGCAGGAATCTTGCTAAGCTTCAGCACTCAGCTGTAAAATCATCCGGTGGAAGACATTCACGAGGATAGGATGAGAGCGTACGCAGGACGAGACAAAGTAATTCTTGGGTTAGCATCCAGTGTGCCCATATACACCGTTCAGAGGGCGCTATCTAAGTCTGATAGTTGATAGATCATAAAATATAAAGGTTATTGCACTTGTTAATATATTTCCTCTTGTCCCCCGAACCTAAGCTTAATTAGCTTAGATAAATTCTAGGTGTTCAACTCTTTTAACGGATGTGGCGTGGTAAAGTCTAAGTGCCCATATATCTCCACTGCCTCTTCAAACTTGCCTTCTTACTACAACATACCCCAATTTTCTTCCAACGTCCAGCATCAACATGCTATTGAGTCCCAGTGTTATCTCGTAGCCTTACTTAGCTATATCTCGTCTCGTCCGGTGGATATGCCTTGATTATCGTATAAAATCTCTACGTTACTGATGCTTAGAGTCCATATATATTACCGCCTAAGTCTTATTATGCAGTCTCCCTATGCTATATCATACGTCATATATTGAAATCTCCATCACAGTTACTATACCTGGCCTACAGATCTATTGAAAGGTAATAATGGTGAAATTGGGCGAGCTAGAGACGCATAGAGCGTTACCATGTCCCAGGAAGGGATGCACGCAGTGGTTTGTTCATGGTATAATGCTCGCTTCTGGAACTTCAAAGGATGTCATGTTTGAGTAAATACGGGGACGCGAGACAAATGGTGGTATAGTTGAATTACTACTTTCATTTGCTACCTCGGTGCCCCCCCTC
>JAAVUF010001764.1:0-17742 GCA_014898995.1 Fusarium sibiricum | reverse complement strand
GTGGGTACTGCATGGTAAAGTTCAATCACTGCATTCGTATTAAATTAGAAAAAGAAAGGAATCCTATCCTGCAGATATGCAGGATACCCCTTCCCTGGAAGTTATGGGCAGAAGGTCATGTCCTACAGCCTGTTTTGTGATATTAGATAGGTAGATGGCATCGTTGATTTGCGGGGAAAGTACAAACCTTTGTTAGTAGAATGCGGCTCTGCTAAGCTTTGGACCGTGATTGGGGCATTCATAGCTTATTTCTTCCTGCAGGCGTATTTAGCTAATGTAGTTTGGCTCTTGGAAGGTCGTTTTCTAAGTGACGGGGACTGGGCTTTGCATGATGCGGCTTGGTCGCCTTGAGAAGGCAGAAGGTTGACAAGCAGAAGGGCGTCTTGTCGGGCTCAGGGGATCAAGATGATTATTAAGACTTCTTGGCAGGGAAGCAGTAGAGGACAGCCGTGCGGGAGGGGTTACCGCAAGTTCGGTGTGGTCGCCTGGTCTAATCTACGTCCGCCTACAGCGACCTGTGGCAAGAGTAGAGAGGTCCCTTACGGCCGATAGTGGAAAGAATGGATGTGTCGCTCGTGGATCTGAGTCAGTAAGATCATAGCGTCCGTTCCTCCATCGCAATGCCATGCAGGGTCGAATGTCTGCCATGTTCTCAAATGCCAACTCGTAACAAAGTCATCCCAAGCCTCGAGGAACTTCGAGCAGGCTAAACATTTATTTATACCAGGCCACTTTCAGAACCTAGGTCACTACTAAATCGAGGTTGAGCGAGTCTGTGCTGCCTCGCTACCTCCCTTACAGTAGGCTCTGGAGGCTGTGCTTTCAGCTTGTAATTCAGTAGCCAATGTAAAGAGGATATGCATTGAGATTTGCTCAATTGCGCAGTGTCTCAGAAGGTCTGCCCCAACTGTTGGCTCATCTGAATAGCCTATTCGCCCGGGTCGGGTATCCAAGGCATTCTTCAGTTGAGGCCAGAGCCTGATCTGTCTGTGGCAACATGTGATCTGCCTCATTGGAGGAACCCAATATTTGAAAGCATGACATACCGTGTCTACGCTCCAATTCACTGTATTTAGCATGGCTTTTGGGTCCTCTGGTTCCTCCACATTCTCTGTCTTGATGTCGTGAGTTCAGATAGTCCAGCCAGCAACTGGCCTTTCGATGCGACTGTGAGTAGAAGGGTCCAATAAGACAGATACGTATATCTCACTTAGTGAAGAAATTATAAACGTAAAAACGCATTTCTAAAGATTGAAGTGTATGTGATTACTCGTAATATACATCAATAGTTGAGTTAACATTAATAGTAGTTATAAGATTTAGCAATATCCACTCTATATTTAAAACGCTCGTCAAGGTTTAGAAACCTGCATACCCTCCTGCTCAGCGAGGACTCTAATCTCCTGCAACAGACACTCCTTACTTAGGGTGTGATTTCCAGAAGAATTTTGACAGAAGTTCCTCAAGGCCTTTTCGAACCGGCGTGCGGAGGCATTGTCTTCATACTTCTGGTAGTTGTCTAGGATCAACCCTGTGCCTGTCAAGATGATCCCGATCGCAGCTACCACAATGCCGCCAACTTGCAACTGAAGGTTAAGTTCCATTCTTGGTTGAGAAGAAATGGAGTTGTACTGTACTGTACTGAAGTCAGTTGCGACTAAGTTGATCTATAGCGGGGAACTGACTCTTTAATCTTAGGCTTTAGCTAAATAAGAGATTGAGACTGCAGTGTAGATCGATTGATGGGTTACAAACGTCTTTTCCCCAAATGAACTGGGTCGTTGCAAGGGTTAAATAAACAAAAACTGTTGCCTATTGATAACCACAAGGCAGCAGTTGCTTGTAGTTGAGCCTGACGTCTTCCACCATCTGCGATTTGAGCGCTAAGGGTAGGTTATTAATTACGAGGCAAAAAAGGCTTGAGAGCTGAAAAATGAATGTCTAATGAGCATATTCCATGAACATGTCCCCACATGTCTAACAGTGACCGGGCGACCAATTAGACGACCACTTATTTGTGTAACCTTCACTGCTTTTTTCGCGGCGAAGCGTGCTCATTGACTCAATCAGCTCAGGAAGAGTTCAGTCGGATAGTAAAGGGTTTTTGACAGAAATCTGTGTCTGATAGGTTAGCTTCTTGTATGGTTTTAAGTTGGAGGCTGTATCTATGGCTGTGCTGTCGCCTCTGAACTTTGTTGGGTGGAAACAGGGGACAGAAGAGCCTGGTTTCAGCAATCTCAAAGCTTCTCAAGATCTCCAGAGGTACCATACGATTATATAATAGGCCAGTCATCGGACATACAGTCATCAATATGGTCTTGGGTAAATACCAATCTATGAGATTTCTGTACATCTAATTGAGCAAATGACAACAAAACCCTTTGGCAAATGCAGCAATCCTGCCTATAAAGGTAGGGTGCACGAAGCTCTGCTATGTCAGATACAGTTGGCTAAGTAATGCATTAGCAAGAAGTATCTGCATGTCAGATCAAATCAGAACATGTTGGTTGAGACTTCACGGTAGATGATAGGTCGCAATTGCAAAGTATTGGCATTGGCCCTGCAAAGTGGGTCACATGAAGAGGATTGGCCAGGGGCTGGGCCAACACAGCCTGATATGAAGTACATTTGTGCCGCAACTTGGGTGTTTCGAGTGAGCGGATCTTCAACTTAACGTGTCCCTCTCAGTTTCACGAAGCTTTGGATTCCTGGTAGTCAATCTTTCTCAAATAACTCTTTTTACCGTCAAACCACATATCTGTGCACTGGACTGTGATTCAAATCCTGCTCATCTAGCTCATCTGTACGTTTAGAAACATCCATTGCGACTCGACTTCGAATGCAGTGATGGCTACAAGATTGGAGTCTTTAGGCACTGCTAGTGCTGTCTTATCCTTCATAACCTTTGCTGGCAGAATTATATCCCTCAGTTATAAAATCTATGATGGCGTGCCCACAGATGAGCAAGAACTCGAGGATTATGCTGGACGAATGCTAGACGCGTCCGAACGCATTCGGTCCAGAAATCAACAGCTACATCATAACACGCCGGCGGAAGCAAAGTTATTCGAAATCGCTGGAAAATGCGTCAAGCTAGCCAAAGATCTGCAAAAAGAGATTCAAAGCATCTTCAACCGATATCAAAAGGGCAAGTTACGCCGGGCCGTCTCCATGGCCTTTCGTGCAAACGCGCACATTTCAAAGATTCAGGAACTTGATCAGTCTCTACAAAGGTACAAACAAGTCATGGAAAAAGAGCTGCTCTTCAACATATGGTAAGTAATCCAATAATTGGCAACGCACTGGGCTCGCCGTCTCATATTCAAAGCCATATTTTGCTATCTTTACTAACGATGCCAACCTCGAAGCAACAAGAGTACTGCGATAGAGAAGCAACAAAGTCAGGCGTTCCCTCAACTAGAACGCGACGTCCAAGATCTTATCTTTAATCTCGCCAATGGTCAAGCAAAAGTCGAGATGCTCGTTACCAAAGAAGCCAAGATAACGCGGGAAGTGCTCAGC
This sequence comes from Fusarium sibiricum, assembly GCA_014898995.1. Taxonomy (NCBI): domain Eukaryota; kingdom Fungi; phylum Ascomycota; class Sordariomycetes; order Hypocreales; family Nectriaceae; genus Fusarium; species Fusarium sibiricum. The sequence continues at coordinate 14,220 of JAAVUF010001764.1, read as the reverse complement.
ACAAGCCTTGCCACCCATATCAAAGCTTCCGACACGAGGGCTATTACAGACAATCAGAGACAGCGCCTCTTGAAGAGTCTCAAACCAGAAGAGATACGACTAAGATACAATGATGTGATGTCCCCATCGGACGCTTCTTTCGAAAGGGTTTTCGCGTCCTACGAGCGTGTCTGCTGTATGGGCCCAGAACACAAAGAAACGGAGAAAGTCAAGGATGGACCCATGGTCCACATTGAGGAAATGCTAGAAGAAAACGGTTTAGACGACGGTTTCGATGAGATTGATCGCACCTGGAAATCTTTTGGTTCGTGGCTCCAATCTGACAATGGTCTTTTCTGGATTCAGGGGAAGCCAGGATCTGGGAAAAGCACATTGATAAAGTTCATCGTTGAGAACGAAAACACTGAACGTCTCTTGAAGTCTCGGGGTCCAGATACAAGGATTCTTTCATACTTCCTTTGGAAAATAGGAAAAGAGTCCCAAAACAGTGTCAGGGGTCTTTTGTGTTGTTTACTACACGACCTTCTTATTGGAGACTGCGACATGCTGGACCAAGCATTGGAAACCTTTCCATTCTTCGCATCGAAGGATTTCTATCAGGAGCGGTCAATTGAAGAAGCTGAAAAGGCCCTTTACTTCCTTTTAAAGCGCCAAACCTGCTTTACATGTATCTTTATCGATGGCCTCGATGAGATATCTGACAAATATGGGTTTGAATCGCTAACAAGCGTTGTCAAGACGATTTGTGATATACCTAGGGTCAAAGTTTGTGTCTCAAGCCGACTCGAGGCAGGACTCATACGGAGAATTGAATCGATGGGGGCGCAGAAACTGTGTCTGCATGATCTTACGAGACCCGAAATGGCCGTCTACGTCCAAAAACAGCTAGCAAGATTCTCAGAGGAAGTGATCTCTACTTTTCTGCTTAGGGAAATCATGAGAGTGCTCCTTGACAAGGCTGAAGGAGTTTTCCTATGGTTATTCCTAGCGACTAAAAGTCTCATTACCAGAATCGACAATGGCGACGACGAAGAAACCCTTGTAAAAAGGTTAGAAGAACTACCCAGCGAGCTTGAGGTACTATACGAGACCATGTGGTCCAGACTCAATGCCAACAACAAGGTCTATCGGGAAACTGCTGCAATGTATTTTCATTGTATCATAGCCGATGCATGGATGTTCACCGGTGTCCAAATACCCTTGACGTACACATATTCATATCCAGTCCCTACTTTGGCCCAACTATCAATGGTAGTAAAAGCTGCAGATGATCGAATATTTCCCCCCAGAGTTAACAGTATTTCCTGTCATGAGCTGAAGAGGTTATGCGATGTTACTGAGAGAGATCTCAACACTCGTTGCGCTGGTTTGCTCCAAGTTTCCGAGCTGTCACTTTGCTGTCAAGATGGCTCTGATGCTAGCAAGAATAACATGACAGCCGAAATGTGGCCTTTCACACGTTCTGTTCAGTTCATTCATCGCACAGTCCACGACTTTTTAGTTGATACGAAACCCGGGCAGGATATTCTGAGCTACTATGACGGTATGAAGACACCCATCGATCTTCAGGTCAAGATTTTCAAGTCTGCGCTGTATCTTTCAACTCTTTACCGCACGCTGGGAGTGATGATGATTCCATTGATTACGATTAATAGCTGTGTTGACCTCCAAAACAAAGGTGCAGGTAATGAGGTCATATTGCAACTGCTTCAAGTCATCCAAAAAATTTGGAATCAGGGTCTGTTTAAACGCGACTCTTTGCCAAGTCATAAGTTCGTGGCTCGTATCGCATGTCAACTTTCTAGCATGGAAAAGTCCTGTCGTTCATGGATGATACAATTGAGCTCGGGCCAGGATAGCAGCATCGCTCTTCGCGACATATGCATCGACTGGAAGGATTCACAAATCGAAGCTCCCCCTCCGTCGCGATTGATCCAACAGCTCCTTACGCTCGGTGCAGACCCCCATGCCGTTGGCCCGACATCAACAATGAAGGAACCTCTCGAAAACGGCGAGTCTGTTATCCAAGAAACATCAGCATTTGAGTTGTTCTTACGCAGCACTTTCCACCGATTATTCGAGGGGGATTACGAATTCTTACCGGCAGCCCTCGAAGTCATAGACATTATGGCACCGACATGCCCGGACTTGCGTCGAAGAATTATAGTGACTATCTCCGACATAAATTGGGACGGCTCAAGATCTCGCAGCCTGAAAGACTGGGAGTATTGCATACCAAGGCAGGACTACGCAGCGTTTGAAGTGGACATGCAGTATCTACTTGAGCGGCTACTGGCTGCGATTGCGTTCTGTGGAATACCAACCCAGGGTTATAAAGTTCACGAGATTGCAAACTCGGCCGTCGATTCCTACTCACGATTTCGACATTTTACGCCCGAGGGGCAAGAGGGCGAAGAGGAGTGGAGTGACCAAATCGTCTTTTGCTACCGTATCATCAATCAAGAACCTTTCAAGGACATGTGCGATGATACCTTCTGGTCGAGTGATAGCACAGAGTGGAGTGTTCAACGACTGATGGAGGGTTTGCATTCCAAAGACCTCAAGTATGACTCTCTGTTAGGAAACTGCGAGCTGGTCGTGCTGGTCGACGAAATAAATCAACTAGCTTCTAAAGACCTTGGGATTCACAAAGTAACCGATCGAAAGGTAGACGACCAGTTGGATATGGCAGTGGTGGAAGTGTAGCTTCATAGACAAAGGAACTAGGCATAAACTGTGATGGATGAATGATTAACTCTGAGACACCAATGTCGGCAAGCCCTCTGTACTACCCCAAGGAATTATATGTGTCTGTGCAATGTCTTTCTTTCGCTTATAGCTCTCTGTTAGGAGTCTTGGTGGTACTTCTTGACAAATGCTTTGCCGTTTGGGCGAGCCTTCCTAACCCACTCTACGATGTAATACCTAATACCTCTTCCTGGGACTCTAACCCGAGATGATACGCAGCTGTTTGTCGTAACAGCAACTTAGTATAAGCAGCTGTCGCTTCGTCATGATCGTGTATACCACGGATAATAAGACGATTTGATTTGTAGGGCAATCTTAACTGCTTCTGTTTTTTTCACAGGTCGAATTTTCGCATCTTTGCAGCACCCTTGAGCCATTCTGAACATATAACGCTATTTAGAAGGCCTCAAATCTCTGTCTCACATTTCCTTGCTAGATGACAGCTGAAGTTCCTCACACTTTTCCCGATTGGCTTAGTCCAAGACGCGGGCCGTGAATTATCGACGCAGTGGCTGCATAATATGGAGCATCCATTTCTTTAAGGAATTCTCCTCTTGGATGATGTATGGTATGGCCTCAATTGTTCCACAGATCCCTAGTCATCTTGATCGCCCTTGCATCAGCCGGACCGCACCGGTAGATCTTCTCTTTTTACATCAACCATTGTCTCACGCCCCTTGAAGAAGCGGAAAGACATTGATTCCCATTACTGGAAAGCCGACGGGAATTGTACTGCCAACCTTGTTTTCGGCATTCCGCATCGTGTTTTACGAGATATGCAGTGGTACGAGAAGCCCCCCCCTGTAGTGAGAAATGCTTGAAGGGAGATGTCTCTTACGTCACGAGAGGCGGCAATTCTTATCAGATTGGAAGAAAAAGGGACACAAGTACGGTATATAATCTCTCGCATGGACGTCCTCTTTAGTCCATTATCCAATATTCGGTCTTGACCACAAAGACGTCGAAACATACTATATTCACTTTTGCAAGATACAATTGCCCATCATGGCCGAAGTCCAAAAAGATGTACGACAAGAAGAGTTCGATGCAGTTCATGCCTACTTCATCGGGCCCAAGGGCTCAAATCTACCTGATTTCCGAGCCAACATTAACACCATCCTCGATGAACTCCTCGCCGCACGCCAGAGCTACTATCCTGAGGACCAGGTATTCCCTCCCACCACTACATTCGCATCTCTAGACTAACAATATCCAGGCCTTCATATCCAAAGAATACCGTCGCTCCCCAGTATTCCTCAAAGCCCGCTCTGATCTCCGCCTTGCAACTGAAAAGGTAGCACAGCTTCTCGGCGAGCACTCGGCACCGTTCTGGTCCCCTCGTTACGAGGCACATATGTGTACTGACCTGACCATGTCATCCCTGCTCGGGTACTTCATGACTATGCTGTACAACCCCAACAATGTCGCTCTCGAGGCTAGTCCTATGACGACGCTAGTGGAGTTGAGGGTCGGACATCAGCTGTGCAAGTTGTTTGGGTACAATATTGATCCACAGAAAAGTCCTCTCTCATGGGGACATATCACCTGTGATGGAACTATCGCGAATCTAGAATCTATCTGGGTTGGTACGTATCCTCACTTCTCACTAGACGGCTACGTCCATGCTAACATCCCAAGCTCGAAACCTCAAATTCTACCCTCTTAGTCTCTGCCTTGCTCTTAAACGCGGAAAGCTTCAGTTCATCGCTGACAGATTTTACGCTCCTTCATGCTTCCACGCGACAAACAAAACGCTATTCAAAGATCTTTCAGGATGGGATCTCCTCAACCTTCGCTCCGAGGTCATCCTTGACCTTCCCGATCAGCTCAACAAGCAGTTTGGTATCACCAGCAAATTCCTTGAGAGCGCGCTCAACAAGTTCAACATCCAGACTATCGGTCGTGAGCTCCTGGAGAGAGAGTTCAAGGTCAAGGAGCCAATCCAGTACTTTGTCAGCAAGACTCGACATTACTCATGGCCCAAGGGGGTTGGTAAGTGTGACACACCACAAGTACTGTTCCACAGAGGCTAACTTGATGAAAGCAATTGCCGGTCTTGGCTCTGGTAATGTGTTCGGAGTAAATGTCACCAACAGCGCTCAGATGGACATCAAGATCTTGGAAAACGAACTCCACAAATGTGTCAAGGACCAAAGGGCCGTCTTCGCAGTCGTTGCCATCATTGGCTCCACGGAAGAAGGTGCCGTCGACAGACTCACCGAGATTCTCCGCCTGAGAAAGAAATTCCAAGAAGAGCACGGCTTGTCATTCCTCGTGCATGCTGACGCAGCTTGGGGTGGTTACTTTGCCACAATGTTGAACCCCGACAGACGTTACAGCGTCGAGGAGCAGACTGACACAAAACCTGAGCCGGAGTGGTACTTGGATCCCAAGACAGTCGAGGACATCAAGGCCATGGCTGAGGCTGACTCAATCACTGTCGATCCGCACAAGGCGGGTTACATCCCTTATCCTGCGGGAAGCTTGGTGTATCGTGATGGAAGGATGAGACATCTTGTTACCTGGTCAGGACCGTACCTTTCTCAAGGTTCTGCAGAGAACATTGGTGTTTATGGTGTCGAGGGCAGGCAAGTATTCGTTTGCACTTGAGTATGGATCACCATTGACTAACAGTTTTTTTTGTTTTTGTTTTTTAGCAAACCTGGTGCTGCAGCCATGTCAGCATGGTTCTCCAACCAAACCATCGGTCTCAACCACAAAGGCTACGGCAAACTCCTCGGTGAAGCAACTTTTACAAGCGCAAGAGTAAGTTCCACTGATCTGCATGAAGAGTGTACTAACGCAAGATATAGATCTCGGCTCACTACGCAACCATGGACAATGACTACTTCATGTGCATCCCCTTCAACATGCTCCCAGCCGAAAACCAAGGCAACAAAAAGTTCCTTTCGACGTCAGTCAACAACGAACGAAAGAAGATCCGCGACCTCATCATCGGCAAGACGGATACCGAGATTTTCAAGTCGAAAGAAGCTATGAAGATCATTCGTGATCTGGGCTCTGATACCAACATCAACTGCTTCACCTTCAACTGGAAAGACGAGAACGGGGATTTGAATACTGATCTGGAAGAAGCGAATTATCTTATGAAGAGAGTCGTTGATCGACTTTCTATCACATCTCCCAACACTGATCCTTCTACAATCCCGATCTACCTCACTTCTACCCAATTTTTGCCTGAGGATTACGGTACTTGTGCGCACAAGTTCATGGAAAGGATGGGTGTCAAACCGTCGGACCAAAGTCTTTTCGTCATCCGAAACGTAGTCATGAGTCCTTTCCCAACAAAGAAGGATTTCATCTCCACAATCATGAACGATCTGGAGAAGGTCGTCATAGAGGAGGTCAAGAAGTGCAGAGAGAGAAACAATCCTGGGGCCAAAAAGCTACAGTTCCTTGTACAAGGCTCATCCGATGCACCCGAGGTGCATCTTATATTCCAGGCTTCATTCCACAGTGTAACCCGGCGACAGCAGGTCATATTATCTGGCGACCTTGATGAGGACCTCAAGGCGTTCTACAAGAAGAGACTCGAGGATAGTGAGGATACTATCGTCATGCTGGAGTCATGTGATGAGCTGTTCATTACCGATGTCATCAATGGTATCTCGGAGGGAGTCGCAATGGCGGTTTCCATGTATGAGAATGGCTTACAGTATGTGTCCCTCCTATCGAACCACTTTAGATCCGTACTAACGATTTCCCAGGGAATATGAAAAGGAACAGGGTGTCGTCACTCTTAAGTCCATGGTCAAGAGTCGCCCGCTCAACTCGATTAACCGCGACATCGAGTATCCTGACAAGTTCATGCCCTTCTATCTCTACGGCTCAGAGCATGAATTCCACATCACTCACGCCCTTGTCAAATCCCCTAACATTTCACTCTCGGCCAGTAACGTCACTTTCGATCCGCCTCTTCCATCCTCCGTGACAAGCAAACTCCTCTCCCACGGGTTGATCTTAGGCCTTGTTCAAATCCCGGAAGCTTCCATGCAGCCTTTCGCCGAGAAGAATAAGGATTTAGAGGAAAACTTTTTCTTTTCAAATGGTAAACAGTTCAAGGTCGCTGTTTGGGAGGATCCGAACCCCAGCGATCATGCAGGCCCGGATTTACTCAAAGGACTGGGTGATGATGCTAAGGAGCTGTATGAAGGAGAAATGACGCTTGGTGATAACGTCTTTGTCGATGCTGAGGGACCGAATGAAGATAAGTTGAAGGATATCAAGGTTGAGTCTGACGCTTGGCAGAGGAAGTTGGACGAGATTGGTAGCGTTTTGGATGGAACACACACTTGCAAGGATTAGATGATCTGCATAGTTTAGCTCTGTAATTTGTGCAAGGGTTTATGCCTGCCAACTCATGGGATCTTTTTCCTCCAAACACATCGTCCGAACACGTCAAGTAAAGTATGCGTTGGCTTTGGTGCCTGATGAGAGTTGATGACTGAGTGAGCAAGAGACGAAGCCATCAACACAGCCAGAAAATACCTCACAGTATCAAAAATCCACAGACTTTGCTAGATTGCAATACAAGTCTTTTGAGGATGATATGTATACAACAGCGAATAGAGGCTAATAGAACTACAAAAATTCAAATGTGCTCATTGCAAATCAAACTAAAAGCCATGATTCATTGAAGAGAGCAAAACAATATCTGTTGTCAAATTTCAATCCATTTTCCAAAATCCAAACGCTCAATAAACCTAACCCAGGCCGATCCGCATCCATTTCCGTGCATAAATCATGTCATAATCAAGTCATCCCTCCATCTCATTTCGTCCAGGATTCTCGTCATCCCACTCATCCTCAACATCCACATACGAACCCTCCAGCGACGGCGCGCGTCGTCCTCTGACACCACCATACAGCTGGTCCAACTTTCTGGAGTCTAGAAAGATGTTTTGCATCTCAGACACCAAGTGTTCTTCCTCTTCATCTTCATCTGCAGCGCGAACACGGTATCGCACGACGCGACGGCCAACACCAGATGTAAGGAACGGCTTGAGGAAAGAAAAGATGGACCATGCGAAACGGGCAAAGAGATACTCTCTGCTTCCTTCTGCGAGGGTTTCGACATTGCGGTTCTGGTACAAAGCTGCAAACTCTGCTTCGCGACCATCGAGAACGTGCAGCGCATATTGGTTATGTATCGAGTCGCCATTTGCTGATCGGGCGACTTTTGGGATCAGAGCAAAAACGCTCTGGTCGAAGCAGACGTAGAGATCGGCTTTGAGAGGGAGAATATTGTGAGGGTCATCGATAGTGTGTGATCCGCCACCATACAGACCCATGCCATTTTTGTTGAACCATTGCTGCTCGTCTCGGGGGATTAAATGAGCCCATGTGAATGCGTAGCTGGTATTTGTAACGGCGCATCGCTTGCTGTGAAGAGTGGTTGCGCACTCGGGTGCAGCCCACCAGTCGGGAACTTTATCATGAGGGAATTGCCAATCTCTGAAACTGGGGACAATAGGATATCGCTCTGAATGATAGAGTCAGTAAATGCCATCTTGCTTTTGTGTTTAAATTGAGCGAAATACCTTCGCCATCGACAAAAAACCAATAATCCCGATTGAGCAGAATCTGATCATCATCGGCCACTATATCCTTTCCGCGCTCATCCCTAGCCAACTTGCCAGTACCGAAAGCATTATTCGCAAGGATTTGGCATGCTGTGAGTGCAGTACGATAATGAACTCCCCATGCGCCGCGGAGGGGCTCGTAGTCGACGCGCGGCAGACAAAAGAGCAGGTTCAAAGGCTTCAAATAACCAGGATGATAAAAGCGGACCTGATCGCGATTAAGATCGCGAATCTCGAGATTTGAAATGGCGGAAAGTGATCGAGGCATTGGAATGTGATGCTCCAAGTGGCTGAGTTGGAGAGAACGAGGAATTTCTTGTTCTTCAGAGGATGATAAAAGACCCATGACGTTTTGTCTTTTGTTCTTGCTGCACGAGGGAGGGTCAGCCACAAGCGAGTTATGACGTACAGACACTACCACTTACTTGATGTTGGAGGGCTCTAGAGCCCAGAATCCGTACATTTGGAGGAATTGGAGAAGACAAGAGACAGACTAAACTAGTGCAAGCCACTTGATGATGATGGATGTTGATTAGTCACGATGTGAGTACTAGATATAAGTCTGTTGTGTAACTAAAAAAATGTTTGAATATATTCAAGAATCATATAATTTATATACAAGAACAATCAACCCCTGTAACCCTGTAACAAAGAGTTTTTTTCGCCCCGACAAACACGTGTCAGTGGCTAGTGACAACTGTTTTGCATATTCCCAAACCTCTGGCTCCAATCGATGGATCCTCCACAAGTGGGACGCTACAGGCGGTGAGCGCCATAAACTCGAGGAGTCTTCACCGCGTGTGTCGACCCGATCTCGCCAATGCGGATGTTGCTGAAAGTAACTTCAGGGTTGGGCTCGACCTTGACAATGTTGCTGGGAAGTCCCTCCTCCTTGGTGCAGGGTCCAGCGCCAGCTCCCTTTCCATCGAGCCACTCCATGGAATCGCCCTCGCTCCACCAGACACTCATGGCGAGAACCATACCACGGGTCATGGCATCACCCATCTCCTCTGTACCGCCGAGACGGATGTAGTCGTCTGCGTGCGAGGCCTTGCAGTACTGGTCCTCGATGATGTTGCCAGTAACCTCGGGAGGTCCGGGGATGGTGACAACGGCGCTCTTGATCACCTTGCCGTCCTGGATGTAGTGGCGGTGCATCTCCTTGAGCTTACCGTTCTTATCGGCGGGGAACTGGGAAACGACTGTGAACTTGCGGGTCGTGTCGACCTTGAAGTTCTTGCCACGTCCATAAAACTCAGGAACGCCGTTGCGGTTGTGGTTCCAGCCGCAGCCAGCCTTGTCGCAGACACCCTCCTTCTGGCACTCGCTACCTGTGCAGCCGTACAGGCCTGGGACGCTGCAGGGGTGGGGAGCAATGTGGGTGGCGCGAGAGTTCGCCTCCCAGATATCCATCTCGTTACAGCAGACACCCTTGCCCTTGATGTTACCCTTGAAAAGTCAATTAGTCGAGTCCAATAGTGAGTGATATTATCAGGATAAACTTACCACTCCGTTAATGAAGGGTGTGACATAGCACTGAGCATCACAGTATCCACCACCCTGGTGAGCACCGACCTTGCTGTATCGGCTTGTGCTCTTTCCACCATCGGCAGGCATCTCAGAAAGGTACAGAGCACCGTTCATACCACAAGGAAGCTTCTGGGTCTCGACATCGAAGGAGAACTCAGCGCCGGTAAGCTTAAGCATCTCATACTTCTTCTTGTTCGCCTCGAGGAGGTAAACACGAGGAGAAACAGACTGGCCGTTGCGGAGCATCTCAAGGCGCAGGGCGTCACCAGAGGTGCTGATACCCTTGGCCTTGTAGGCAGCCTCGTCCATACCGGAGAGCACGCAGTTCTTGGCACATGTTGCCTCGTCGGGGCAGGCCTTGGGGTCGGCGGCTTCACCCCAGCTGCCACAGTTCTGGCCGTTAGCCTGGCTGATGCCGTGAAGCTCTGCGTCGGCGACGATGTAGTTTGTCGTCTTCTTGCAGCCCTTTGCTTTTGTGCAGCGGTACGTGTCGATCTTAGGGTGCTTCTCCTTGGTATTGTTAGGAGTCTGTCCCACGACCGTCTGGGCGAGCAGAGTTGAGAGAAGAAGAGGAGAGAACTTCATGTTGGGCAGGAGCTGTGAGTGAGAGTCTGTATAGAGAGTGACTGACTGGTGAGAAACGAGATACTACGATGCATCGTGGACTTGGTTATATATATTTTCTCCCATTTCACAATCACACGTCGTTTACATGGAACAGACTAGGGGTCGGCCCCTTTAGGCCTACATCCGAAAAAGCCAAGTCGAGATCCGCGTTCAAAATACAGTTTTGGATGAATCAAGCCCATTAAGCTGAAGTCATTTTCCTCATTAACATGAATATTATACGCCAACAACCAATCAAGAACCCCAGACCTCCGTCTGCTCCGACATCCCGATTCGAGACAAGGTCACATTCAGGTCCCATCTCAAAGGGAACATCTACCGAGTTCCGGAGTAGCAATTTGCGGGTAGCAACCCCTGCAGCGACAAAACAATGTGGAGATGGAAACTTGGGAGTTTTTGAACAAGAACTACGGAGTTCGGACCGTCGACCCTGGCTACAATATTGAGCTTGCGAGAGCGAGTTTCATAAACCCCTGTCAATAGTGGTTATCCACATTTTCCCACCTACCATAGATTTACTAGGGGTCCTTGGCGAAAGTGTGATCAACTATCGAAAGATGGGCGGATATGATGCACAGCTCTGTCCTAGTGGCCCCCGGCCATGCGGACCGACGTGTGATTCGGGGTCCGGAGAAGAAATGCTTAAATGGCATTGCGATCATTAGTTTCTTCGGTCTTGGTGCCAAGTGGGATTACGTGGACGGAAAGAAGGATATGTTTTCCAACCGAGAAAAACGGACGTTTACTAGTTAATTGTGGCCTAAGCTGAGTTAAAACCTCAGACACTGCAAGTGCATACACTAGCCTTGGAGATTACAGGATCTTATCTATGTCTTAGATGGCGTACATTTGCAGCTGTGCCTGATAACAACAAGGTTGTTCCTTGCGGGGAAGTGTGCTCTCCCGTGGAGAAGAATAGCCGGCTGAGCCTCTCTTTTGCATGAGTTTAAGCTCGCCACAGAAGATCGGATGGAACGTTATGCGCTCATCATTGGCTTGGGATTGAAGAAAGCTTCCGGTAGCACTTCCGGGAGGCATTAGCATGCCTCTGAGTGTGAAATTTCCATCGTCCCATGACCCTCCATGACAAGTAAGTATGACGAGATGGCAACTTTGGTGGGGGAAGACAATACCCTGGAAAGGCTAGATATTAATTGCTGAGTTTCCCATTGTGGTTAAAGTAAGCGCACTCTGCGCATTCTGAATGCTGGGCAGGCCAGACAATTGCAGGCAATAGTGTATTGCTAACGGAAACAATCCCATGCTTCCGATACTGTAGTGCGGAAAGATCTGAGAGACGGAACCAGCATATGCAGAAGATTAAATCCATAATCAGGTCCATACATTAGCGGCTCTATATCATATCGCGGAGTACATCCCAAGTTTAATTCAACAACAACACTAGCGAATAATCAGATACAATCCACCGTGAATTACCCTGTACTACCATCCGCAAACTTATAGCGACAATACAACACGGCCAAGATCAAGCACAAGTTATTGTGGTCACACAATTCCTTCATTGATCATGAGATGTAGATCGAATAAACATTTTGTCAATGAGCTCATGAATTGAACGTCACTGTCCTTGGAATATAGCACTTTTGACCATCTGGATTTATCTCAGCAAAAATAGACGCTACAAGAGTTTGTTCTCAATGAGTGGAACCTATTCATTTTATTTCAGATAGCCTCTGTTCCACTCGGCTTTACACGTGACCCTGGGCTGACGTGAGAACCAACATGATATTTTCTTTCGTTGTGCTATCATTTCTATCTACCTCTGCTGCGAATCAAAAACATTGAAAATGAACGAACCTCAAGATAAGATCGCCACTTTGGCAGATGGGAGAAAAGTGTCGTACGCGATCTACGGCACAGAAAGTCCTGATGCACCTACATCATTTTACTTCCACGGTTTCCCAGGGTCTCATCACGAAGGCTACCTGACGCACAGCACAGCTCTCAAACATGGCTTACGTGTCATTGCGACTTCGCGACCAGGATACAGCGACTCGACATTCCAAGAGAACAGATCCATTCTAGACTATCCCAAAGACATTCTCGAGATAGCGGATCTCCTCTCAGTGCAACGCTTCACCATCCTCGGAGTCTCTGGCGGCGGTCCTTATGCGATTGCTTGTCTCAAGGAGATACCTCGTCAGAGACTAGTCGGTATAGGCACGGTAGCTGGATGTATGCCCTTGTCGTTTTCAACGCAGGGTATGCTGACCATGACGCGTATAATGTTTAATATTGCGCCGTATGCTACCACACCTCTCGGATGGCTGGTAAATAAATTACTAGGAGCCACAGCGCGCGACACGGAACATCCGGAGAAGCTGGAAGAAATGATGGACAAGGAAATTACCGCAAGATCATCGAGCGATGCAGAAATCTGGACCAAGCATCCTGATTTGAGGAGATCTATTCTTCAATCTACTAGAGAATCCATGAAACAAGGCGGCTATGCAACAGCATGGGAAGCGAACTTGTATGGAAGCGACTGGGGCTTCAAGCTGGAGGATGTTGCTGTTGAGAAGGGTCAAATGATACTCTGGCATGGCGATCAGGATGTTAACGTCCCGCTGAGGTTCAGTGAGAAGGCTGTTGAGTTAATGCCTCAAGCGGAGTTGAGGGTTATCAAGGGGGATAGTCATATGAGCTTGGTGACCAGGGTGGAAGACTTTGTTGTTTCTCTGAAGGAGATGCTACAGAGATAGAGTGCACAATCAGTGAGATATATAAGCATGAAGGCAACACGATATGCTAATGGTCGATGCTATCAACATGAACATAGCAGTTGCGCGACCGTTTCCACAGACAAATGAAAGTCATGTCGCCACTTGACGTTATACGCAAGCTCTCAGTGAACATGAGATACAGCCACAAGAGGCACAGCAGGAGTGTCCGTCAGTTCGTTTCCCCATAGATACCCGCGATCGCAAACAGTGTAACCCTCATGACGTATCTAGGTAGCATTTGTGATTTTCAGGGTCCCAATCCACAAGAGCTTATCAATAAACAAAGATGATCACGACGCAATGATCTGCATCCCCAGGACCCCTAAGTCAAAGCCTGGTTACGCATATGGATATAATTGGACGGTTATATATCTGGATAAATGTGCTTCCAGGCTGGGTATCGTCATCGTTGCGGCGCGGCCGGTGTGTGTGTCTTCTACTGGACTAAGCTGATGTCACTGACGTGAATATCCCTTCAAGTGTCAGTGGGAATGGTGGTATCTTTGGTAACTTTTGAGGAAATGAGAGACGGTATGATATAATGAGATTGTGGCTATTTGATGATATTGGCCATTGAAAGATGATTTCTTGGCTTGGTATCGATCGTCGTGGAGTGATCTATATAAACCGACGCTGGTGCTAACAATCAAGGATAAACACAGACAACTTCAATAAACTCAAAGGGACTTGAAAAAAAAACCTACTATCAACTTTAGCAACTATTTTTCCCATCTGCAAAATGGCTCCCAAGTATGTCTCCACGTCCCTCTCTCTAGGCCAACCACTGACAAATATCCAGTTCCAAGCGTCGCTTTTCTCTCAGCGCCCTCTCTCCAGCAAACAGGAGATATAAAAAGGTCATGAATGAACGCTCGGATAACCGTCGATCTATCGACAGTACAGCTAGTCGCTCGACTCTAGGTGGAATGCCAGTCGTCGAGGTTGAGAACTAAGTTAACCCACCCAAC
>JAAVUF010001756.1:0-15795 GCA_014898995.1 Fusarium sibiricum | reverse complement strand
GTTGGGTGGGTTGACTTAGGCGCTGCTTACATCTCCAGTGGGTGTGATCTGGGCGAGTTGTGGTTGTGGGCTTAGAATTTGTTTCGGACATGATGAGTGTTTTGACTGTAACTAAAGGGTTGTTTCGCTTAGGTAGGTAGTCGGTCTGTAAATGTCTGATATGAATTGTCTGATTAGATTGACTAGTTCAAAAGATTGCTGGTATCTTATAGATAATAGTTTGATAGGGGCAAGGTAGGTAGAAGCCCGACAAACGCTGGTATTCTCCTGGATGCAAAGACTGACCACATAATCAGTGGCGTGCTGTGTACATGCTAATCGCTTGTTTGCTTCTGCACAAAATCAAATTTGTTTCTAGTAGAGTTGGATTCACAGTCTTTGTAGTAAAGCGACCAGGCGGACCTGGCATGATTACCAATTTGAATACAACCACAATACTGTGATGCAGGTAAATCTGATGTGGCCAGACAAAAAGATTACCAGAGCATGCCCGGCTCAAAATGAAACCACTGAAGTACGAACTCGGATATCGCTTGACAGTATAATATCAAAAACTGACTATCCTAGACAATTACTGAAGCATATTTGACTATGTCTATGTCTGAGTGACTCCCGCAGATTCACTACGAACATAAGGCTCAAGAGGAAAAGTCTGTAACTCAGGCGTAACACCACCATAAACCCGATCCCATCTCTCAGTAAGAGCAGCGGGTGTCTCCCAAGCATACTCGGGGTCGCGAAGCCACAATCGCAGCAGATGTCTCCTATTTCTCATGTTAGATGTTTTACTTTCCCCATTTGAGTTGACACTTACTGCTGATCCTCGGTATCCCTAAAACCATCGCGGGCGTGGAAGACGGCGACGTTATTAACATACTGAATATCGCCCTTTTGGAAATCCGTCGATACACTGAAACGCTCACCCAGGAAGTGCAACGTGTCAAGAGCCTCAGCTTGGGCTTCGGTAATAGGTGGTAGATGGTTGCCGCGTGGGAGGGCTCCGAAGCCGACGTAGTAGCGACGGGCGTACTGAAGGACGACTCTTTCTGGAGTCTTTCCGTCGGCGCTTGCAGGTTGGTGGTGAATTAGAGGGCGTCTCGAGACCTTGTCTGTGTCATTGGCGGTTTTTGTGAAGCTGTAACATAATCAGTAACATACTTATTCCGGGACTGGTGTAGACTTACAGTTCTGCTTCCCAGTCTTCAGTCAAAGTTCGGATAAGATCTGGTCGCGTTTCGGCAATATAGTTGTACACACGCCAGGCGCTCGCCAAACGGCTTGCACCTCCTTCAGCGGCAGTGCCAAGAGCGAAGAGCGAGACGATGTCGCCCGAGTCTGTGTGAAAAACCTGCTTGTCCGCTGTGTAGGCAGGGGATCCAATCTTAATCTTAGTAGTACTTCTGACGTCCTTGACGTGTCCAAGGACTACGTCGGCACGCTTGCCTTCGTAATAAGCATCCTGACGGCCTCGAATGGAAGCAATATGGGAAGAGATGCCTGCATAGATGATGATGTTCTCTTCACGTGTATAACGGTCAACGTCTAGACCGCGAAGGACGAAGAAGCCGTGACCGAAGTGCAGTTCACGGGATAGACGACGGAGCTCATCATGGGTCTTGGGCAGAGGGAAGGTTTCTTGTGAGATGTAGCCCTTTGCAATGTTGAGAGCTAGAATGTTAGTGTAAGTCGAGAAGAGCGACAAAGATACTTACATTTAAAATGAGCTAAAGCATTGTCTATGTCTTCGAGCTGTTCAGCTGTGAAGGTATAGGTCCAGTTGTAACTTTGAGCGACAGTCTCTCCCTCCCAGACCAAGTCTCCCTTGAGCTCTTTGGGAAAGCCTTCTGAAATTTCTTTGGTAAGGTTCTCAGTCTGAGTCCTGCGGGCTACACGGGCTTGGTACTTCTCCCAGTCAGGATGGTAAGTGATGTCTGGCTGTCCTGGTGGAGGCTGGGCAGCAGGAGTCGTCTCAAAAGCTGGTGCTGACGGGGGAGCAACGGGAGTGAGAATAGCTGCAGTGGCCATGTTTGAGGATACTTGATATTTGATAGGAAGTCTAGTTAAATTCTGTTGATAGAATCAGCATTGAAGCGCCTTATCCTGTATATAAGACTGTCATTGTCGTGTTTCCCCGCAAACGGATTGATGAACCCGCGGGAAGATTGTGATTGCGCCATTGCTGGTACACTAACGCAATACTGAAACCCCTCAGACTATTAAAGAAAAGCTGACTTATGAGAATCCTACCTCATGTTAGTGGTAAATAAATGTCCGCCAAGGATATGATGACATTTAACCGAAAAATGTGTAGGTTGCAGAACATCTTAACTAAACATGTATCACGACAACGCTGGGTTGTAAGCACGCCATCCTCTCAACCAATGAGAGGCAGTAGCGCACCCAACATCCAACCTTAGGCATTGAAGCCTGTAGATAGAGAATTAAGACTGTAATAGCGGCATAGAGTAGTACGAAAGGTGGGTTGCAATAGGTAATGTCGATGGTGCAACTGATGTTTCTTATCACGTACCCCACGCATCTTGCAACTTTGCCCCCTTGAAAACACCATGCCAATAGACAATGATGTTCGTTAGATTCTCAAACAGGTTAACAAAGCTGGATATAGAAGGTCCACAAGAAAAGTCCAAGAGTCCGGATCTTGGCGACGGGGGCTAATACGAATAATAAAAGGTGCTGATCTTGTTCCTAATCCTCGCTCGTTTCATCCAGTTCATCCCACCTCACTCCTCTTCTGTTAATCAACAGACTATGGGCTTCTCTTTCAACCAAAAGTCCCAGGCTACAAGCCATGCCATCAGTCAAGGCGAAGCTTCAGAGTCAGAGTCCATCATCCGCGATGGCCAACTCGCCTATGTTCGCCAAACAGCAGGCAATGGTACTTCAGGCTACCAAGAGGCCGTCGGTGCCCCTGTCGAAACGCGCTCGCCTTTGGGATACCACGTCAACTGGGTAACCATCATCTTCCTCAACCTGAACCACATGGTCGGCACGGGTATCTTCTCAACGCCTGCCACTATCCTGCGTCTCACGGGATCTATTGGTTTGGCTCTCGTGTACTGGGTTATTGGATTCATCCTCGCCATCGCTGGTCTTGCTGTCCACATGGAGTTCACAAGCTACTTTCCTAACCGTAGTGGCTCAGAGGTTGTCTGGCTTGAGCAGGGCTTTCCTCGTCCCAAGCATTTCTTCCCTGTCGCCTTTGCTGTCCAATCTGTGCTGTTGTCCTTCAGTAGCAGTAATGCCATTGTTCTATCCAACTACCTTTGGCGTATCGTCGGACGCGACCCAGATCCTTGGGAACTCAAGGGTGTTGCTATTGCCGCCTACACTCTGGCCGTTATCACTGTCATTGCTCACAACAGGTACTCGCTGTGGGCCATCAACGTCTTTGGCGCCCTGAAGCTGCTCTTGCTTGTATTCATCGCCATCTCGGGTCTCGTCATCCTTGGAGGTAACTTTGGCAGCACCCCAGACCCGAATCTCAACTTTCGCAACGGCTTTGAGGGAACCACTTCGAGCGGTTATAGTCTGTCCCAGGCAATGGTAAACATCAGCTTTGCCTTTTCAGGCTGGCAGAATGCTTTTAGCATGGCAAACGAGATCAAGAATCCCATTCCTACCCTCAAGAAGAACGCCAGCGCTTCTCTTCTTATTGTCTTCATCCTGTACTTTCTCTGCAACATCGCCTACTTCGCTGCTGTCCCCAAGGATATCTTCCTTGAGTCAAGTGAACTGGCTGCAGCTGTCTTCTTCCGAACTGCCTTTGGCAAGACAGCCGAGTCGGCTCTCAACTTTTGCGTTCTCTTGAGTTCTTTCGGGAACTTGCTTGCCGTCCTTGTCAGTCAGTCCCGTCAGATTCGAGAGATCGCTCGTCAAGGTGTGCTCCCTTGGACGGAGTTCTGGGTCTCGACTAAACCGTTTGGTACTCCCGTCGGCCCGTATCTTTTGAAATGGGCATTCACCTTTCTCATGATTGTCGCTCCTCCAGCAGGAGACGCTTTCCAGTTTGTGGTTTCTCTCAAGACGTACCCCGACGCCATCTTTTATGCTGCCATGGGTGTCGGTCTTTTACTCATCCGCCGCCGCCGCGCTCGATCTGGTACTCCGCCATCCGACTTCCGAGCCTGGTACGCTCTTGTCATTCTGTATCTTCTGTCACAGGCATACCTTCTTATCATGCCTTGGATTCCTCCGGTCGGTGGTATCTATGGTGGAACAGTCAGCTTGTGAGTCCCTTGATATCTATTAATTCATGAACCATGACTAACCTCAGCTTAGCCTGTGGTGTACTTATATGATCGTTGGTATTGGTATTCTGGCTATTTGCGGCCTTTATTATTACGTCTGGATGAAGCTTCTCCCTCGCTTGGGAGATTACCAGATTCGATCTCAAGTCATCTCGGTTGATGATAATGGCGCCAACACGCATCGCCTGCTAAAAGTGCCTAATGACGAGGTGGCTGAATGGGATGCTACTCACGATGATCTTGGTCGCGATTTACCAGTCGGACGTCGAGTCTCCAGAGAGATCAGCAACAAATCAAAGTAGAATTGTTGGAGACGCTCTTTACGCTATAAACAGACTGGTTGAATATACTTTTATGCATTGATGACTAGCTGATTCAGATGACTAAGCTGTTGAGTATCGTCATGAAGTCACCAAACCCAGTAGATTGGAATGAATTGACAAAAAACAGAATCAGTTTAGTGACTCCAGTCGGGAGATACGACTACTTGTATAATTCATCTCGTCATTTGGAGCTCATGTGTCTCTCATTTTAATCCGACTGTCTAACATTAATATTAATAACATACGAAACCATCCACTGTCTTGTGCGCCATACCGTCATCATGGTCAAAAGTCATTCCGTCATAGACTCAGACTACACATTAACTACAAGCTCCTAGACCATGGAAGTGGAGAAGTGAATAAACATAAATACACAACTTCTGATGTCACTACTAATAATCTCACATTCACATCGAATTCGAATTCTAAGAAAGTCATCAATAAAAGTCAACATCTAAATCCAGCCTTGCATCAGTCTCTTCTTCGCGACATCACTTCAACTATCCACAATTCAAATACTACACAACCTCTCACTACCTACAACATGTCCAAAGCAATTGAAGCCCAAAAGCGCCGCGCCATGGTTCCCGCCATCGCTGGACTCTCACTACTCGGCTTCGGCGTCTACTATATGGGAAACCGGTCACAAAAGAATCCCAACCAAACTGGAGCCAACGGTGTGATTGGAGCTGGGGGTGCCTCCAAAGGAAACATGAGCTCGTCTCTGCAAGAGACATTCGGAACCGGTGGTTCAACAGCTGGCACGACAACCGATTATGAGACCAAAGATACCCGTGCGATAAGCAACATGACGGGTATCTACACCAAAAAAGAGGCTGGCAAGGAGCAGGGCAGGGAATTTCGTAACCCGCTGGTGCCAAAGGGAGAGAACAAGAAGCAGGAGGACATTGTTGGCGTTACTGGGTCACCTGGAAAATAATCGAATTTTGGGAGGCGATGCAAGGGTGCATATTCTGCAAGAATGCAAACTGAAAAATTCCGATGATGATATTAATATTTTACCTGGCGCTTCTGCCAGATACTGCTTCTAGTATGCCTCATACTTATAAGTGTGACTACAATTCGACATACTCATGTGTATTTCCACACTTCTTTACCGTCGTCTTGTATCCATACGAGCTCGCCTATCTTGATGCACCCTCTGCTTATAGCATCCGCGCCCACACCGCGTCGCCGTTTGCAGTCAGGACAAGAGTTCAACCTCACACTGCTGATAGTTTCGTAGCGGTAAGCTATCGGCTCTGTTGAAGTAGACTTCCACGGTCGCTCTAACTTCTCTGCATTTGGCAACTCGCTGAGAATTTCATCACAGCGCCATGCATTATGTCTCAAGACAGGGCCAGATGACATGGTTGCGGCTGACAAAAACTTTGACGAGATATGATGTTTGTGTTGTTGACCACAGTACTATTGTGACTATTCGAGTGAGGATTGCCCTGTAGAAACATATGAACTTATGGCACTTGTACCGCTCTATTGGCGGGCAGTTACAAATATTCAGGTCCAAGGGGGGAAGTGAATCATGTTGCAGTTGCATGAATCAATGTTGAATGCGGACAGCTACACAGCATTAGACTGCTTCAGTCTGACATAGTCACAACTGTGACAGAGTGAGTGTGTATCATATCGGATCTAATCTTGTTCTCCCAGAAAGCGAATGGCGCATTATTTAGCCCAAGTTGCTTCGTACCTTCCCGTTTACTCAATGATAATGAAGATCAAAACAGAGCGGCACGTCAGCCTCACTGGACGAACGGAAGCATATCTAATTACGGAAAAAGTAAGACATAAGAAGAGACAACAGGTGGGGGCGTGGGAAATACCGCATATACCAAATGTCAAACATAACAAATAATAGTTTGTATAGTGGTGATTTTCCTTGTAGGGTAGATGTGCTTTTTATGAAACTGTCAACTCTGTCCTTGATTGAGCGCGGAGTAAGGCGAAGTAGTGAGACCTGTAGGATTGAGGCAGGTTACACGGTCGAATACGGAGTGTTGATCATGGCCTGACCGGACGCCAAGAGCTAAGAGTGGAGGAGCTGAAAAGTCAAGAGAAGCAGTCCATCCGACTCCACGACTCAGTACTATATTCTTCTAGTTTAGGTCGGCCCATCCCGTTGAAGATCATCTAGCATCCTGGTGACGGCTGCGCGAAGCACCATATTGTAGTATGTAATAGAAATATATGATTTTATTGCCATTGCCGTCGTAGCCCGCCAGGTCATGATCCGTTCACCACAGTAGCAATCGCAAAATTAAAGACATAAATACGTCCCGTGGCACAATACTTTAGGAGACATCTTAATAAATTCGTAAGTAACTTTCGCTTTTACCTCAAATTTTCACTTTCACTGCATGCGCAATGCCTTACAAGGACGTGCCCATCAGACCTCTGGCCGATGCATTTGATCCTGTAGGACCAGACACGCTTGGAGTGCCAGAACTTGACTGGGCCTCTATATTCCAACCGAAGATTTATCCTGAGGATGCTCCCCTCATTCTCTACCCTAAGGAGTTGAATGTTCCGTGGCACTGTTCCTTTCCTTATATACGGCAATCCAAGTGGTGGGCCGAGGCTGCGGACGCTGCACAAGAGTTGGTACAAGGAATAATACTTGATAAAGCCCCCGAAAATAGTATCCCCTTCGAACTGGACGGCGAGCGCCCCAAGGGGAAAATTGATGAGCTTGTTGAAATCGCTGTCTCCTGCTGCGCATATCTCTACCCAACAAGCACCCCTGAGCGATTGGTCTTGTTGACACAGGCTATTGTACTCTTGTTCTTTCACGACGGTATGTTGATGGGTTTCGAAGTACCTGAATGATTCTAATATGTCTATTGCAGATGTTATTGAGCGCGGTGCTAGTAAGGATGATACAACAGTCGTGGATGAGTTTCTTACTGCAGCGCCCAAGAACAAGCATCTGAAGCGTTTCTGCAAGGAAGTTATGGATTGCGATCCTTTCCTTGGACCTGAATTGATCAATGGCATCGGTAAATTTGTACGCGATGGTCGCACCAAATCACCCTTCAGACAAGATCATTATAAAACATTGGCCGAGTATTTTCTTTACCGGCGGAACGATATTGGCAAGACGCAAGTAAAATTTAGATAAAGCCCAACAGTATATACTAATATTTGCCCAGATTTATGATCGCAGCTATCCGCTTCAGTACCGGCTACCCGTCAACACAAGAGGAGATAGCGCCTCTCGACTATGTCACTGATCTATGGACGATGCATAACGCGGTATATAACGACCTATACTCATATGACAAAGAGATATACGAATCGAAAAACTTCCAAGGCTCTGTCGTTAATACAGTGGACGTCGTTAAGAAGCTTCTCTGCGTTAACACGACCTTGGCCAAGAACATCACTCGCACTATCGCATTCGACTGGGAGGCGGAGATATTCGCTATCTGTCAGAAGTGGATACGAGATCCTGCTGCCACTGAAGGACAGCGTGTTCATCTCGAATCGTTATTTGACTCTATGGCTGGTAATATTTTCCACTCTGCTACTATAAGCAGATATGTTCGACACGCTGAGAGGCCAGTTCCTACTAGGGCTTAGGAGATGATGGTTCAGATTTTGTGACTAGCATCATATCATCTTTTAATAATAGTGTGTATAATTCCGTATAATAATCTTCCTCCACCTATCCTCTCCTACTGTACGCAGTCGTGATGCAATT
The DNA here is from genome assembly GCA_014898995.1 of Fusarium sibiricum. Taxonomy (NCBI): domain Eukaryota; kingdom Fungi; phylum Ascomycota; class Sordariomycetes; order Hypocreales; family Nectriaceae; genus Fusarium; species Fusarium sibiricum. Next base: position 7,483 of record JAAVUF010001756.1, on the reverse strand, counting down.
TTGTTAAATTATTATAAACACTGATCCATGGATGTGTGATATCTCTAGCCCATCCAGTTAGATTCTCTATTCGTATACAGCACCATCGCTCTTGTCAACATCACAAGAGTACCAAGGCAGCAAGACCTCAAGGCACTACTTACGGACTAGTGCTACAGTCTAAAATCAATCATCGTACCATGGATTTAATTTACTCCACTGTACAGGATGTTAGCTTGGAACTGTTGGGATATTGTGGATCGTAACAAGGGGTCGATTTGGATTTCCGATTAGTGCTTGGTTACACATTTAGGCAGGTATGGAGAAGCCTTCAAACGAATCTGGGATCACTTTATTAGGATATCTCTACCGCAAGCCTATTTTACCACTTGTAAGCACCGGCCTTCTTGGCATTCAGGAGATGTAGGAAGTGACCTCTATGCTAGCACTAGGCTGGAAACTGCCATGTCTGACCACTCTAGGCATAGCTGAAAAGCAATACTTATATGTTCCGCAGCTTCTGCCTTGTCTATATCATCACTCGTCTTCATGCACTCAGCCGCGTTTACACCATTCAAGTCATATCCTCACAACTTGCTCGCTTAGAGTATAGATCACCATCATGGTCCGAACAAAGACTGAAGCCCGAAAGACAACAGGGGGGAAACTTCCACGCGATATGAGTTGGGCAATCAGAAGCCCAACCGTGTACAACAATCGCTTCTTCAACGATCATACTGGCAAGCCTGCCTTGATGTCATGGAAATGTCGTGAAATCGATGGCCCGTTACCGCCTATCTCTTCTTGGGTCTACTACATGGTGCATCCAGATGTACCACAGGAATTTGACGGCTGTGCACTTCATCTCAACTTAACGGAGGAAGGCAGGTTTTGTCGGGGAGGACCTTTTCGCTACGAATTCTTCTTCCTGCCAGGTGCTACAGTCGAGGAATGCCACGCACACTATCTTGGCGAGATGAAGGCTCGAGGCACCATTTGGCGTCAGATCCGCAAAGTGAACAGAGCGGTGAAGCTAAAAAAGGAGGAAAGTGGTCAACAGGAAGAAGAAGACAGCGAAACAGAGGGGATCAACTCTGCTAATGAGAGACACGAAGGCTATGAGATGGTCTATGACTCGGACTCTGATCAAGACTCCACTGCAGACAATCAACTTCCTGGCCTGGTCTGGCCAAAGTACGATGGTGATTGCGAATTCGTGGGCTACCGCGGATGGTTCTTCATCTATCAAGACGCAGACACTGACTCTAGTAGAGGGAAAGCTGAAAAGCGTGCCATCTCTCTCGTCACATTCGATCCCGTCCCTTATCCATATGAAGAGGATGGAGTTAGCGACGAACATAACCCGATGAAGAACCCTATCTGTTCGCAACCCATGCCAGTCAGGCACGAATGCTTTGAGAGTAGTCTAGGCGGTTGGATGCAGAGTAGGATGAGGGCCAACTGGGAGGAAGAGGCTAATGAAGCTACACATGAGGCTCGGAAGTTGGGTTGGACTTCTTGGTAGCATCAGAAGTAAGGATGGTATTTGCGTGTAGAAGAGTCACGAGTGCGTTGAAGAAGGATGCAAGAAGAAAGAGTGAATCAGAACTTACATGGAAAATAATAAAGAGTTATTTATGATACAGGAGTAGGACAAAATCTACTGGCATTGTATATTCCTAGATCAGCTTGTCTTGATCCAGACAGCTGTTGTTACAGCCACGTGAGCGATCCTGACATTTCATAGACTTAACCCTAATCGACATTTGCGTACAGCGTAGAGCTAGGGACATTTATGTTTGGCCCTGGTTGATCGACAAACCCCGGTAAGTCATACTCTTAAAGTCTCCTGTATCTATCAATTATAGCTAGTAGATCCGAGTACATCTGTTCACTCGTCAAGGTCTCTCAATGGAGTAGTGCCAGTGCGCAGTACCATCTCTGTTCAAAGCACACGAACCAACGATACGGTCCTTGTCACAGAATGTGCATTGCTTGGAATTGATACCGGTTTTCCCTTCGCATTTCACCCCCGTATCCCAAACTTGCGCGCATTTCCAGTAGACGTGGTCTGGGTGTGGTTCTGTGATAGGAGCCATTGTATGTATCCTATATTTCGATTAATTGATTTAAATAGTCGTTTTTGGAAATTCTTGTTGAGGTATTTGCAGTAGGACTATGCGCTTTGGGGGAAACTATATACCCTTATATAAATTGAAAACAGGTAACTTCACATGACCGGATCAAACGTGTTATGGCAATCAATTCGCGAAGGAAAATCTGATAGCTGGGAAGTCAATTGTCTATTCAGTGTACCTACCGAGGCTTGTGTGATTCAAAATCACAGAAACGGGAACTACTCACCCCAGCCTTCGTACTTCGAGGCCTTGAGTTGACTAGACCACATCGTATCGCCAGATCTCATTGCCGTGCACATCGAAAGCGATGAGCTCACCAATGATCCTAGCTTCACGAGCCATGGCAAGGGCCCCGACTCCACGTTTGGCAGAGCACCCGTTGCAGACGTCGTTCTCCATGTAGTTGATCCGCTTACAGGGCTCCTTCTTATCACGAATCTTGTCCATGAGAGTGGGCTTGGGCTGGGTTGCAGGTCGGCACTGCCACAGAATGTGGTCTGGGTGGTCGATCTCGTCGTCGTCGATCCTGGGGGATGACAAGAAACTGACTGGGGTGGGCTTACTGTTCTGATCACTCATCTTGACTGATTGATGTGAATAGTTAGCAAAAGCTGTTTTGAGTTTGTGTTTCGCTGTTGTAAGATGCTGTTGTGAAATAGCAAAGCTGTTGAGTGATAGTATTTCAACATGACCAAACGGTAGGCTATATATACTCTTTGCAGTAAGAACAAGCTGCACGAAAGACTGAATATATTATCATGGAACAAGAAGTTGTTTGCTGTACCTTGTATTTAGATCGGCTATTATCATCTAAGTGTTTGCGCGACAAGGGAGTTGTTCATTGTGTCAGTGACGAAATCAATCAGGACAACTCAATGTTCTTTGTTCACCAAGCCTCCATTTGTTCGGAACTAAGGGCCATGATCGCGAATCAACCTCAAACAAAGCAAATTAACAGAATACGTCTCCGAAAGCAGATAATTCGGCCAGGAAAATAACCTTGACTAGAGAACTGAACACTAACACAAGCGGCATCAGTCTCAGAAAGCCATAAGATCTCTCCATAACAACCTCCCCAATCCACCGATGAAACTGCCACCCGGGAAACAAGTGACTAATATCATCGTTCGCGAATAACCAAGTCAACAGGCCCGTCTTGATTCAACCGAGGTTGTTGTGCCCCTGTATACGGCTCTGGCTCGACGATATCTTGATTTTCGAAAGAAACTTGGGCTATGCCTTGATCTTCGAGAATATCATCCAATATGGCAACATCACTTGCAAAGATCGAGGTCAGAGCATTGGTCACTTCAAAAGAGACGCCCTTATGACTCTGTTCGCCATCTAGCATGAGCCATTCTTGAAACTTCCTGGGCAGGACGGAGTGAAAGCAGAGCTGCTTATTGTTGTCGTCGTAGTCCACATAAATGGTTAGATTGTCTTTGCGAGTTGAAAGATGAGCAAGTGCCTTTTTTGACGGCTTAGATTCGAATGCATTATCATCTTGGCAAACGCACAGATCGATCGAGATGCAATCCACTTTGACAACTTTCATTGCCCGCAGTTTCTGGTATAAAGAAAATGCATCATCGCATGATCCGTAGCTGTTGAATGTTTCACCAACACTGAATAGTTGGTTTGTGGTTAGAGCCGATTCCTAAATCTGTGTTGGTATACGTACCGAGCAATATGATATGCCTTGTTACACAAAGTTGATTGTATTGAAGTCACATCCTGCTGTATGGAATTGGATGACGGTACCACATCCAACATCTCTTCGACACATTTCGAAAGGTAGCGATCTTCAATCGAGAGCCATCTGAAAAGAGGTTGTAGTCGCCGTACTTCTGTGACGTTGAAACTCAACATCTTGACCTTGGACTGCAGTGGTTTCTTTAGATAGTCGCGGTCCCCAATAAAAAATTCCGTTTCAAGAGAGCATAATTTAGTGGAACTCCGTGGCTGACCTGTCGTAGCAGGATATTCCACTGGGAAAATCTTTGCTCTCTGGATAGGTTCCGGTGGATATTCATGGAGAAATTCTGCCTCATCCATGAAAGACAACAGGCTTTTCTTAGCTTCATCTACATCTGTCGAGGTGAAATTCACCAGTCTGTCGTAAGAAGAGATTCTGACACCCAGTTTCTCGAGGAAGAAGCCTTTGAGATCCGGGTAGCATTTTTTCAGGCTGCTTTCTATTGATGTTGTTTCTGCCTCAGACCAGAAACAATACTTTGTTGAAAGGCACCTCGACATGTCTCCTTTTTGGACCACTATAAGGGGGTTTTCACCAAAAGCAGCTCTGACAACTCATGGTTAGTTAAGGAGAAAAGGTGGTTATAGTGAACGCGGATACTTACCTCATTTCAGGTGACGCCTTCAGCTCCGTGTCCAGATATCTGTAGATGTTTGCAACACGAACCGTATCATGGTCTTTGGCTCGCAAAAGTCGCAACTCCTCCACCAAGTCTTGCACTGTGACATCTCTTATGCTCAATATCACACACACGAAATGGGACAAATCTTGGAACTTCTCCTTATCATGAACTTTGTCTTGGTAAAGCCTCTTGAGAGAATACCGGGAGACCATGTTAGTAGGCGCAGCCCAGACACAACTAGATGTGCCTGTCCAAATTGGTCCTGTTTCATCCATGTAAAGAATGCCAGAATCCTCGAAGAATTCCCTGCAAGTTTGTCAATATAACATCCTTGAGAAGCGTAGGTATGAGCTTACAGTGCTCGCTGCTTTTCGTCAGCAGCGCAAGTCAGGAAACTCGTTCTTATGACCGAGTATAGAGCGAACACTTTCGATATCTGCGAAGATGATAGCTTATTACAAGAGTGTTTGATAGACTCTAAAATTCCAAGCAAAAAGTCCAGGTCGAATTTGTGTTTGACGCCGAGATGGGTTGTTAGAAACTGCCATTTAACGACAATAGCGAAACTCATGAATTTCTCCTCTGGAAGCTTCAGGAATGGAAACTTATCAGGATACTCCATAAATTTCTTGACAAAATCTTTGAGTGGCTGAAGAGGGATCCATGTATCTCGAAGATCCACTGATCGTTCTAAACCGCAGAGGCCCTTAACAGGTAGCCCTTGAATCTCGGACAACAATGATGGGCTTTCCATAATTCGAGGTCCCTCAATAAGCCAAAGATGTTGAACAAGCCCCAAGAACCTGTCTGGGCGATTCTTGAGCACATATTTACAGCTGTCAGACAACATGCTCATCTCTTTATTGGTCGAAGAAGCACCTTTAGTAGAAATTTGATCAAGGCAAGGTTTTGACTGAACCAGACTTAGCCTCTCCTTCATCCCGAGGCAGTCACACAACCATGTCTTCCAGGCTATATGAAAGAGCTGAGATTGCTTTGGTGCAGCTTCTAAAAGATATGGGTGCAGGTAGTCAATAGGTTCGCTCAGCCCAAATAGACCAACGCCAAGGAGGCTCTGTGGAGTATAGGGATTTTCCCTTCCTGGCAGATAGATAGTGTCATCCCAGGGCTTCTTTACCTCCTTCTCCTGAGTGATGATCCTCACGGCGCGATACGATTGTTCGTGTGAAATGTCGAAAGACTTATGGGTGAGGTATAAATAACGGAGATAAGTTTTGATTTCATCAAGTGTAAACCCTTTTGAAGAGGAGAAGGTCTTCAGAATCGAGTTTCTCACTTGATTCACAGACGCTTCGATGACTCCGAGTTGCTTGTATAATGTCTTTGAGAAGCGCCCGTTGCCTCCAGAGTCATTGATGACTCTCAGACCCAAGTTCTCGGGAATTTCAAGGTTTTCCGTCGTAGGGAAATACACGGGTTCAGAAGATGCCGACGCTGCAGAAATCATGCAGTCACCTCTTAGTTGCAGGAGAGGGAGTGACCTTATCCTGTCCAAATACTCATCGTGGGTGAGAAGCTTTGAAAGCAGCCGAGCTATAGCACTGTGCCACTCCTTGACCTGACTCGTTGTGCACAATCGTAAACTGGGGTCATTAAAATGTATTTCGACCAAATCAAGACATTGAGCGCTAGTTAGAGCTGCAAGTCCATACTCTCTCAGAATATCGGTCGCTTCTGGGGGATACCTACTCGAAAGAAACGGATCGTTGATCGAATCGTCTAGTAGCGGATTCCCAGAATCGTCTTGAGCATCCGGCCCCGGTGAAGCAAGGTGGCTGATAAGACGCCAGTGCTTCACATGTCGTGAAACAAACACGGGGTTTCGCGAGATCCAGCTCCGGATATCGCTATCAAGGGCAGACCAGAACGGGTCCTGTTCTGTTACTCCCGAACTAAGAAATAATGGCCAGTGATATTTAAGAGTGGGGTGCTCGCAGAATTGCAAAATCGTTTTGAAGAATAAAGTGGCGATCTCATTTTGAAGAACGAGATTGTGGGCTGATGCAGTGATTGTATCGTTATCATCATCTTCCATATCAAGGTCTGAGTGAATATGGAACTTTTGCCGTATGGTTAGCGCCAGTTTATCATATTGATTCTGATGTCACTTACTCCGAGTGGAGATGTTCCTAGTGGGACAAAATTGAATATCCTCTTTGCCTTATCATCGACTTCGACCTTGAAATCTTGCGTCAAAGGGAATGCCAGTATGACATTTGCGGGTGGATCATCTGATGGCTGCTCCGTCACATGATAAAGTTGAGTATGTGTATGCTCTTCACTCCGGTCAACAGTGGTGAATTTTAAGGAGACTCGATGTTCATCAGCAGTTTCCCGTTGAAAATGTTTGGAATGATGGATCTTCCCATTTTTGTCACAGCACTCCACCCCCATAGACTTAATGTCCTTCAGGAAGAGTACGGATTCCTGCTGAAGGCCCTCAAATTGAGAGATGATGACGTCCCTTAGGCTCTGGATCTCTTTTTTGCTGCCTTGATCGTGAAGGTAGAGCGTGATGCGGGTAACATTGTCCGGGACGGTTTCAGCGGGGGTGATCCAAACAGGTCTCATGGTGTCGCTATCATCGACATCAAAAATGTTGTGCTGAAACTCGAACGAAAAATTTCCCGACTGGATGTGAGTCCTCTTGGTCGCGGCGACAATGGTCTTGAAGCTGGCTCCTTTTGTTTGTTCCTTGTTGGCCGGCTGGCAAATAGCTTGGAGGTCTGCTTTCGTCAGGTCATCGCTATTGCAGTCGGTGACAATTCTGTCTGGATAAATCTTGAAAGTGATGAAAGGGGATTCCTCTGATGCCTTGGCCGTGACGAATGTTTTACAGTTGGTGTACCGGAGAAGTTCATACAACAGTCTCTTGGCGCTTTTCTCAACATGCTTTCCTAGCAGTCTTCCCGAGTCAGCGATAGCGCACACAAAGACTTATTTGGTCACTTAAGTCAACCCACCCAA
>JAAVUF010001754.1:0-20642 GCA_014898995.1 Fusarium sibiricum | reverse complement strand
GTGTCCCTATGGGGCCCCTGAGTTAGAGCGTGTATTACTAATAAGAATGAGCTTTAGTTGATTGTCGTTAAGTTTTCAGTTATGAACATGGTGATCTGTTATTTCGACGTGGTGTCCACACTTCTCAAGGAGGAGATCCATCACTCCTTGCCCACTCCGCGTATTCCCTGCCGCTGCCTTGACCACTTTTTCAGTGATTTTGATCTTATCTCCGTGCTACTCAAGAAGCAGGAACACCGATTCAAATCCATTGTGCTCGTTGCTCGCTGCCTTTTGGAGGTCTATTTCCGTAATCTCGTGCTCCTTCCTCTATTTTAGAAATTAGTGATATATAGCTATTACTAATATACTTGCAATCTACCATCATGAAGTCGCTTGCAGAATAGCAAGACGAACTATACCGCAAAGCGTCTTTCGAAAAGCTCGAGCCGCGGAACGGATGGAATTAACTTTAATTAAAAGCGCTGACGACTTGGTAAGCTGGTTCTTTAGATCTGTGTAGGGCTGAAGGAGTTGGTGTGGATGCTGGTCAGGTCTACTTAAAGCATCAACAAGTCATCGCTTGGTTCTTGTGTATGAATGCTGCAAAATAGCCGTCTCCTTCGGGGGCAAAAATGCCCTACTCTCTGTGATTGGGTCTTGTGGCTTGGGTTAATTACCTTAGCCTGCATAGCCACGTCATCCTCCGGTTCTTATTTCCCAACATATTTTCAGCCCTGGTGTCTCTATGCAGCAACTTGCGGCAGGCTGGGCGTTGTAGCTACATGATTGGCGAAGAAATCCATGCCAAAGCCATGTCTCTCAAATGCGGAGCAAATGTCGCGGCACGAAAGGCGGCCATATATCAGCTGGACACCTGGTCTCCTAATAGAAGCAAATCTGGCGAACGGCCAGGCAAACTCGTATGGAATGAGCAACTATACTGGCGTTCATCGCGGTAAGCGCAGAGTGGAAAGAATGCATTCTGTTCCAAAGGATAGCAGATGAAGAAGAAAACCCAGCGTCAGCTAATGGGACGATGTCGCAATTGAATGGTCGCCTGGTTTATGCCAGCAGGTGGTGCCGCTCATCATGTCTACGTCATAATACTAGGCATATGAACAGTGGTTCAAGTTTGTATGGCTTACCGCCGAGTCACGCAACAAGTTTGGTAGCTCACTTCAGGCAACAAAAGCAAATTTTGCAGGGCTTTGCCTTGCACTAGTAGGTACTACAGCTCATCAAGATTCATACTGCCACAGTCATCCAACAGGCTAAGCATGAGGATGAATTATTTTTGGTGTTAGTTTTAACGCCAGAATTATCTACGTGGATGAAATTGATGTCTTTTAGTAAATATATTAAGAATTGTGTTTGACTTGGGCTAATTCTGAAATCCAGATGTTTAATGGAAACTTGCCTCGTTCGCAAGCTGCGGGGTTAGGTAAGATAGGCTGTCTTAGTTCGGATGGAGGAGTAGCACTCGTGTAATCTAAGCCAACCAATAAAGTGAGGCAAGAAGCAAAGCCATGTGGTGAAACACACGGTTATATGTACCAATACAAGAATTAGAGCGTAAAAGTTTAAGATTGAGAAAAATAAAAGGCGTTAAAAATGATTACATTATGCCACTAGGCGACAATATCTTAATTTTCAGAATTCCGATTTTACATTTAATTCAGCTTAGATGTAATCATTATTCCATCTACCATTAGAATTAAGAGCTTGGCGCTAATGGTCGCGTGAACTTAGTGCGTAAGCTGAAACCAGGGCTGCGTGGAGTGGAGGGGGTGTGGAATTAAGGTCAAGGTAGGATGACTACCGTTATTGCAACTTCAACCGTTTTTAATGGATGATGCTACGGTAGATAATGGCTAAGGACATAACGGTAGCAGATACCGTAAGAACATTGAGGCCGATTTCCGGAGTTGTCTCAGATTGATCGATCACGGGCCATCTAGGGTCCGGATGAATATCGGCAAATCCTTGAATTTCCGAACCAAGCTCAGCTTGACTATGGAAGACTCCCCGTCCGCTCTCCCATAGTCAAGCTGGTAAGGGGCGGATTAGTAGTTGGGTCGGTGACGACCAGCGAATCCCCGCTGTTGTATGTTTTTTGCCTTTTTCTTATTTTTATTTGACAATGTGATCTTCGTGGAGACCCTCAACATCATTTCTTGAATGTAGAGTGCCAACATGAGACGAAGGTGTGGCCATCACTGTTAGTTGTTGTAGTGGAGATCTGTAGAGCTCAACCACTGTAACATCACCTATAAGGACGACGCAATTGAACCATCACAACTGAGAACAAATCTTCCATCAATTGCATCTCAACACCTTGACAGAATTCCACTAGAATCTATTATTTCTCTTTCTACATCTACAGCCTATTTCCCATATTTATATGAACGCTCTTAATCTGCGTATACGCCTCCAACCCCGCCTCTCCAAGCTCCCTCCCAATACCGCTCTGCTTCACACCTCCAAACGGCACCCTAGGATCGCAATCCTGGCTGCTATTAATCCAGACCATTCCCGCCTCGATCGCCGCAGCGACTCGATGCGCCTTTTCCAAATTTGTCGTAAACGCAGCAGCGCCCAGACCGTACGTCGTATCATTCGCCAGCTCAATAGCCTCCTCCTCTGTCTTGAAGGTAGAAATAACCACCACGGGACCGAAGATCTCTTCGCGAAAGACACGCATGGAGGGCTTTACATCAGTGAAAACGGTGGGAGAGATGTAAAATCCTTTGTCCGAGCCTCCGACCTTGAGAGGACCGCCGCCGGCTGCTACTGTCGCGCCCTCCTTCTTGCCAATATCGATGTACTCGAGGATCCTCTCGTATTGCACCTTTGACACCTGCGGTCCCTGGTACGTTTCCTTGTCCCACTGGTCGCCCACTTTACTCACCGTGTTGAGCGTGTTAATAAACTGCTGGATGAATTCCTCATAGATGGTCTCCTGCACGAGAATGCGCGATGTCGCAGTGCAGATCTGGCCTTGGTTGGACATGATGCCAAAGTGCGACCACTTGACCGCCTGATCGAGCTCGGCGTCGTCAAACACTAGCAAGGGCGACTTTCCGCCTGTTTCGAGCGTGATGTTCTTTAGTGTCTTTGCCGCGACGCCCATGATGCTGGCGGCTGTGGCTGTAGACCCTGTAAATGCGATCTTGTCCACTAAAGGATGCTGCACAAGCGCAGCACCAGTGTCCTTGCCTAGACCGTTGACGATGTTGACAACACCAGGCGGGAAACCAGCTTCCTTGATGAGTTCACCCAGGACCAAAAGACTCAACGGCGTTTGCTCAGCGGCCTTGATGACGACTGCGTTTCCACAAGCCAGCGCAGGACCAAGCTTCCACGTAGCCATAGAAAGAGGGTAATTCCAGGGAATGATCTGTGCGATAACACCGACAGGCTGACGAATTGTGTATGCGAATTTCTGAGGAGTTGTGTTGATGGTCTGGCCAAACGTCTTGTCGGCCCAGCCGGAGTAGTAGCGAATAACACCAACAGCTTCGACAAGATCGTTCTCGAGAGTCTCGATGTACGTCTTTCCGTTATCCCATGCGTCAATGGTGGCGAAGAGCTCCCTCTTTGACTCGATGAGGTCTGCTAGACGGGCCATGAGCTGGCCTCTGTCTGAAGCGGGGAGGTTCTTCCATGAGTCGTGGCGCATGGCTGCTTTGGCTGCCTTGACGGCTTTGTCAATGTCATCTGCATCAGCGGCGTGCACTGTAGCGATTTCATTTTCGGTACTAATATTTTGTGTGAGTGAAACGAGATGAGATGAGATGAGATGGGGCGTTGCTATTCTTACGCAGGGTCAATTGAAGTTAGAGTTTGGCCACTTGATGAAGCGACAAACTCATTGTTTATAAAGAGGCCTGTTGGTTGAGACCACTTGACTCCGTTGGGAGCAGTCAACTCGATTGGAGATGGTGCCATTTTTGGTGAGATGAAAGTGGTCGAGATGAATGAATGAATGCTTCGAGTTGAGAGATCTGGGGGAGGAGTCTCTTGTACTCCGTCCTAGACGACGTAAATTGATATGCTAAACAGCCAGTCACTCCGAATATAGAAACTGACTCGATGAGAATGGAGAGCAGTTCCGTAGAGACAGCATCGCGGTGGCTTTCTCTTTTAAAACACGCATCCGCCATCACCTGACAAGATAGGGAAGCGAAGCCTACAGTACGACGGACCTCCAGTGGATTTACAGCGACCCCGCACTAAGCATTCCCCGCAGAGGGGCTTTCTTCCAGTGGGTGAATCATGAAGCGTGGGCACTTTATCTCGCCTCTCTCTTCGTTATCACCAACATAACATACGTTTAAAGATAACGAAATATTCTTTAATTTTACTATATCAAATATCCCTCATAGCTTGGCCTTCTTGGCGTCTGCCTCTTCAGCTACAGCTCTGGGAATCTCTACATCCAGCCCTGTCTCGCTTGGCTTCCAGCCCAGAACCTCTGTGGCGCGACGAGGCTTGCTTCGAGCATTGCTACCAAAGAAGACTGAACCCGCAGGTAACGCAGTGTCTACTTCGGGCTTCCAAAGCTCTTCTACTTCCAGTGTATCAATATGCCCCTGGTCCTTTGCTGCTTGAGCTACCTTGTCTGAGATGTCTGCCCAAGTCTGTGAAATAAAACTGTCAGCATTCATTTGAGGAAGAGCCTGTTCACTGTACTGAGTGCTTACAATATCGTTTGCTCCAGGAAGATAAATTCCATCCTCTCCCCAAATCTTGTCATCTTTATTTCCCTTGGCACCGCTTTCTGCAAGAAGAACAAACAATCTCGCAAGATCCGCAACGTGAATGTTTGTCCAAGCCGCGAGACCTCTACCCGCCCTCACAGCGTGTCCTCGTTCGAGAGCAACCTTGGCCAAAGCGGGGATCTGCACGCTGCGCTGCTTAACAGGACCCTGTCCTTTGCCGTAAATAATGGGAGGGAGGACATTGGCGGTCTTGATGGAGGGTGTTTCCTGTGCGATCTTGAGGATGTAGTTATCCACCACGCGAGACTCGTGGCCGCGGATGAGATCTTTAATTGATGAGACACCGTCCAGGTCATCCCAGACAGTGTCTGAGGGTTCGCCGGGCTTGAAAGACGGAGAGGAAAGATCTTTGACAGGAAGCAGACTTGCGCCCGAGATTTGAACCAAATAAGCTATTATCATAATTAATATCGTGCCCGGCATTTGATTCGGTACTACTGAACTGACCGCTTGACTTGTTCTTCAACCCTCGGTGAATGGCCTGTAGAGACCCAATGTGTTTGTTCGACGCAACATCTAAGTCAAGTCAGTACAACCGCTATTGACATGTCTTGTGACACCACGTACTTAGCACGATATCGGCTTTTTCAGCCTCCTGTTCCACGAGTTCGCTGTCATCCAAGTCGCCTACCACGGTGCGCACTTCGGGATACGCCTGTGAGACTGTCTTGGCGGCATGGCTGTCGCGCACAAGGGTGGCGATGGTGTACTCGGGGTGAGTACGGGAAAGCTCGCGAAGGAGCTGTCCGCCTACGTAGCCTGAAGCACCGGTTCTATACGCATTGTTAGTAAGCGCGACGAATAAATGGATGATTTGGTGGTGGTCTCACAGAAAGATGGAAGTCATTTTGTTATGTTTTACTGAGTGATGGATTGTTTAGGCGCTGTGAGATGCACTGGGGACTCACTAGAGAGGGGTACCTATTTATGCCCCTCCCGTAGGATCACCAAGATTATTATTATTATTAAGCTACACGTATTTACAAATCACGACATGGCGGGGAAGAACGATCTTGATTGATTGTAAAGCCAGCTGTTTATTAATGCGTACAGATCTACGTAGCTACATCTCATTATGAGTAATGTCATCGCGGAAGCTTACCCTTTTCAGTGACGACTCCCAAACAAATAGCACCACCACTGAAACCCCACTATTTACAGCTTCGGGTCGTCGAGACTTACCTGTTCTTGACAGCAACACCAAAATGAAAGTCATGAACAATCGCGCGGGGTTGGACGGATTCGGCGGAGATGGACAAAGGCGAGAAAGCATATAATAGAGACTGGTAAACAGCAAATCCATAAGTTAATATAACATATCCTCAACCTAAACTCAAATCAAAATGGCTCCTCAAGAACTCACCGGCATCCTCGTCGCCCTCATCACCCCCTTCAAAGCCGATGGCTCCGTCGACTATGAAGCTCTCGACGCTCATATCCAACGTCAAATCAAAGCCGGTGTCCATGGTTTCGTCCCCGGCGGCAGCACAGGCGAATTCACTGCCCTAACCGTCCAAGAGCGCAAAGATGTTCTCGCCCAAGTCGTCAAGTCAGCCGCTGGTCGTGTCCCCGTCATCGCCGGCATCGGAGATCTCACCACTTCCGGTGTCGTTGATCTCGCAAAGCATGCTGCTGAGGTTGGCGCTGCTGCTACCATGATTGTTCCTCCCTTTTACGATGCCCCCAACTTGAAGCAGCTAAGGGGCATGTTCGAGGAGATTTACAAGGAGAGCGGTCTTCCTATCATGTACTACAACATCCCCAGCGCCAGCGGCGTGAGTCTATCGCCCTCTGAGATTGCTGGCCTCTCAGAGGTCGGTGTCAAGTATCTCAAGGACACATCCGGCAACGCCCCCGCCCTCACAGATCTTCTCTTCCACCACCATAACGCCATCACAGCGCTCAACGGATGGGATACCCTGACTTTCTACGGTCTCTGTGCTGGCGCCAAGGGATCAGTTTGGGGAACCACAAATGTTCTCCCCGAGCTATCAGTCCAGCTGTGGAACGCCATCGCTGTTGACGGTGATCTTAAGAAGGGTCGTGAGTTGTGGAGCAAGATCTTTCCTGTGTGCAAGTTCCTGGAGGCTCACCATTATGGAGCTGGTATCAAGACGGGTCTTGAGCTGCAGGGCTTCAAGACTGGTGGCTTGAGGAAGCCGTTTGAGCTCCTGGAGGGCGAGGAGAGGGCCGAGTTGGCGCAGCTACTCAAGGACGCTGGTGTTACTTTGGCTTAGATTAATACATGATGCGAGTGTAGATTCAAAAATAATAAAATAGACAAACTTGAACTTTATGGTAATTCTTTTTTATAGTGGCCATCGATATCTCAGAGGTGAATAGGGTGAGTTTAGAAATTGAAACGTCCAGTGAGATAACATGCTGGCTTGTTTATAACTTAGGCCTTTTTCTTGTTTGTTGAACAATGCAAAAGAAAAACTACAGCGTAATCGTATTCGTTCAAGAGTAATGATAGTATAGACTTATGGTCTTACTATAAGTCCACACACTGTTCGTAGTACTGTCATATGTTTAGGATAATACCGTGATTTTTCATGAAAGTGAATGACGACGGCGCCAGAACTAAGGCAGGTCGTAGAGCCATGCCTTATCAATCACTTCCCTATAGCATCTAGACGTGATAACGTATAGGAAAGAGGTTACTATTGGTGTATTAAAGCCCTTAGGATATATCCAGCTAAATTAGAAAGAGTAATTTTCCTTACCCATTCCCCTCATTGACAGCTCGCTGTCGTCGTTTAGTTTCACGAAAAGTTGCGGTATTACAGAGGCCAATTCTCTTTGGTTCTTATCTTGTTCTTCTTCTCGCCTTCATGATTCACTGTCATGTGTAAATATTACTTCACGTCGCAGCAGACAAGTTACAAATCTTGACACACCAAAAAAGATCATGCCCCTGAACAATCCAGATTTCCTAGAACGTCGCGGTAAGTTTCCTCAGAGATGATCAACCATTGTCTGTGCATGATCATGAAAGAAATCGAGTGGATCAACGCCCAAACAATAACCTGGGGAAACGTGGAGGGCCAAGATGTTCGGATCTGGACCCCGACATCGATCCCTTGGCACTTGGCATCTCCATCTACTTGCCTGTTTTGTAAACGTAATCAAATGAAGAAATGTGCTGATTTCCAGATTTGTAGCAGCAAGGGCTTTGTTCGTGAAAGACCGAGGCTCCGCGTGACTCCTTCAATTATGACATGAGCAGAAGGTGAGATGGTTGAGTTGTCTCTGTGGAAAAGAGGGTAAAGAGGTTGACTATCTGGATTGATCCTGGCTGACATACCATTCTCAACTATGTGACGAGACTAATCTTTAACACTTATCACCAATATAAGACCACATGGCAGTTGCGTAAAGAAGTGAAGGTCGATACTCGTAGATGGCGGTTTGAGACGGCGAACCAAGGGACTTTACTGGGATGAGCTTAACGAGGCTTGTCGTCACTCGGCTCTCCCAACTCCGCATAATGCCGACTCCACCAAAGGTCAACATGTCGTATAGATTGTACATATATTACGAGACAACCTCTTACGGACTTGCACAGCCACTGGAGCTGAGTCCAGACTTACGAAGAAGTGATGGCACTGTAGATCACTAGAAACACGTGCGTCGAAGATCAAAACTATCCTTGCCACGATCACACAATTAATGAAAGAACATCATCGTGACAATTAGGCAGACCCCTGAGAGAGAACAGACCTCGCTTACAATCAGGCCAGATCGCAAGACATAATACGATATTACCTAACGGAAAGCTACGAGGGAATTACTTGCATGATACCGTGCTCAAGCCATCGGAACATGGCCCGTGAGTGCACCCATACTTATATCTGGACATTATAACACGAAGCATGAATTCCTCAGTCGAACGATATCAGGATGCTGTGTCTTTACGGAACATCACCCGTTGGTGTTACTATCGGCGCTTCCGTCTATCTACTAAGGTTACTACCGTTATCGGAACCGGTTCCACTGGTTGCGTAAACTTTGGACAGGCTGACGGCGGCTGAACGATAAACTGGGGAATGCAAACGCATGGGATTCGTTTCATCTACCGTCCCGACGATTGCCGTTATCAACGTCGCTTTTAGAGTGCCAGAGTTAGATAAAGGTAAAAATGCCTCGTCAATCTAAACTCGCGCCGTCAATACCCCTCGTGCACAAGCCAGATGGTCATGACTGATTGACTGATAACAACTCGCGGAGGGTTTCCCGATGGGATACCGTCGGGTCATGCAATCAAGGAAACCCCCTGATCCTTACAGGGGCAAGCACTAAGTAACCCCGAATTGTAAATGTAACTGTACAGGGGATCATGGTTGACATTGACCAACCGTAACGCGTATGCGCGAAATAATTTGTTCCAGAAGGATACTGCTTACGGGTGAATTGGAGTTCGACAGCCTCACCTGTGTCTGCCGAGGAAGAGTTTTTGCCTGCCTCTCGGGAATGCCGATACTATAGAATCACGTATCTCCAAACAATCTCCAATTTCGTGGTCAACAAGAGAGAAAGTGAGAGAGAGAAGCGTTCCCTTTTATCAGCGCTTCACGAGACAAGAACTCACTTGTTGGACCATGGCAACCAACATGAGTGTAATTAAAGGCCGCTTGATCCCACAAAAAAGAGGATATCGTGTCATAGACAGTGGCTGTTTATTCGTTGCATCGCGTTACGGAATGTTTGGGGTTTCTCCATAACTTTGGAGAGTCGCCGACCGGATCGTGTCCCGATTTTTTTTTGTTACTGGGGTAAAAGAAATGATGGGGTAGAGATTTTGCTGTAGGTAATGAAAACTCAGCCTCTGACGAGTAAGAAGCTCTACGTACTTGGGTTGTGGAGAAGAGACTGAGACTTGGAGACCTTGACTCGCTAAAGAAAGTTAAACCCATCAAAACAAGTGGAACACAACAAACGTCATCGCTCAGGCCTCTTTTTTTTCTCTGTTACGACTGACTGTCCTTGGTTTCTTTTACGTGATAGCCTCTTCTGTCCCTGCCCTTTTGCTTCATCTTCTGTGGAATCGTTAGACAAAAGACCCTCTTTCTCCACGATTTCATCGTCCTTCCCCATGGGGGAAACAGTAATAGTTCAGATGCCAAGCTCATATCCTCTGCGATTAAAGAATTACTGTACATACAATCAACGAGACTGATGATGTCCCTGTTCTTCTCCACATTTTGTTCCCAAACACGCGCTATACCAACCACAGACAAGACCCGGGTTCTACTATCTCGGGCACAGCGAACTGGGGGGCAATTGACACAACCTGTCTTGCAGGTTTTCTTGGTGCAAAGTATCATTTGGGGGAGGAAATCGACTAACCCTGTACGGATAAAACAACACGGGGATCGACTCCATAGCGTGGTTTTCTGGTCTCTGGACTAGGGGGGGGGGCAAAACTTTAGCACTCCAACTGCTGCTCTGTTCTGGCTCGGTCTAACTCTCATGACATACTGTACCATGGCATGACAGGGTCAGAGCTCCCTTCTGCCTCTCTCTCCATAATGTCCGAAATGGATGATCTTTTGTATAAGTTGAGCCCGCTATCCCCAGATTTCGATCATCTCCTCCACATTCCACTCACTCTCTCTTCATCTATCTTCACCTCCCCTCTCTTTCTTCTCTCCCCCTTCCTCTCTCTCACAAATACTATTCAACTCTTCAATCATTGAGTTGTCTAGTCAAGATTTGTTAGTTCGTCTATTGGTCAATTGACTTTGCCCATTGCAACCGACGACAACATGTCACACCACGATAACAACCTCG
Organism: Fusarium sibiricum; assembly: GCA_014898995.1. NCBI lineage: Eukaryota > Fungi > Ascomycota > Sordariomycetes > Hypocreales > Nectriaceae > Fusarium > Fusarium sibiricum. The sequence continues at coordinate 10,086 of JAAVUF010001754.1, read as the reverse complement.
CCGAGAAGGATCTCAAGCGCGACTTGGAGAATGATCAAAATGGTTTAAACAACACTCCTTCCATCGCCGGAGCCCAAGTTCACGATGATGTCTTTGGTGATATCACCGATGAAGGTCCCAACTACCGAGCTGTAAGTGACATCTCACACGCATTCAATTCAATTGACTTATTACTAACATCTTTAGGTCGGGTGGATTGGTACCGTCGCCCTCATGATGAAGACCCAGATTGGTCTGGGTGTTCTATCCATCCCAGCTGTCTTTGACGTCCTCGGAATCGTCCCTGGTATCATCTGCCTCATCGTTATCGCCGCAATCACAACATGGTCCGACTACATGGTCGGTGTCTTTAAGCGTAACCATCCCCAAGTATACGGTATCGACGACGCGGGTTACCTCATCTTTGGTCGCATTGGACGTGAGATCTTTGGTGTTGCCTTTTGCTTGTGTATGTCTCTTCTCTCACCAAACGCTTGTGAATCATTCACTAATCATTCCTAGACTGGATCTTCGTTGCAGGTTCTGGTATGCTCGGTCTTTCCATCGGTCTCAACGCTGTCTCTCTCCACGGTACTTGCACAGCAGTTTTCGTCGCTGTCGCAGCTATTTGCGGTTTCCTCCTCGCCAGTGTCCGTACACTTGGCCGCATCAGCATGCTCGCTTGGGTCGGTCTCGTCTGTATCATGACCGCCATCTTCACCGTCACCATCGCAGTCGGTATCCAGGACCGTCCTGCTGCTGCACCCCAAGACACCGAGTGGAAGTCCGACTGGAAGGTCGTCGGCAACCCATCCTTCACTCAGGCTATCTCATCCATCTCATCGCTTATCTTTGCCTATGCTGGTACACCTGGTTTCTTCTCCATCGCCGCTGAGATGAAGAATCCTGCACACTACACTCGTTCTCTGATTGTTTGCCAGGCTGGTGTGACCATCACTTACCTTGTTATCGGTTGTGTGGTGTACTTGTACTGCGGATCTTATGTTGCCTCTCCCGCTCTCGGTTCAGCCGGCCACTTGATCAAACGCATTGCCTACGGAATCTCTCTGCCTGGTCTTTTGGCTACAACCGTCCTCGTCATTCACTTCGCCGCAAAGTACGTCTTTGTTCGTCTCCTCCGCGGAACCAAGCATCTCGCTTCCAACAGCGCTGTCCACTGGGGAACATGGATCGCATGCACTCTCACCACCACAGTCATCGCCTACCTGATCGCCTCTGGCATCCCCGTCTTTGGTGGCCTTGTGTCTCTTGTCGGTGCCCTTTTGGGTACGCTGATGTCGTTCCAGCTCTACGGTTGCATGTGGCTGTACGATAACTGGGCCAAGGGCAAGCGTGACCCCAACACTAAGTGGTACCTCATGGTTGCTTTCAGCATCTTTGTTATTGTGTCGGGTACCTTCCTGATGATTGGTGGTACTTACGGATCAATCGTTAGTATCATCGATTCGTACAAGGCTGATGGTGGCTCGTCCGCTTTTTCTTGTGCTGATAACTCCAATTCCACTTAAGCGATAGCGTCTGTTTTGTGTTTTTAAGCAATGCATATTATTTGAGAGGGTAGAGAGAAAAACTATCTTTTAGAGAGGGCATACATTCATGTTCACGAGGTAGAAAAATAGATATACTATCCTATTACAACGAATCATCTGTTTCCGTGACTGTGAAGATCTTCAAATATTGTAGTCCTGATCTATCGTCCATCGAACTATTCTGACGGTCATGGGTAGAATCCAATGCATCAGATATAGCATGTAGAAACTAGCACTTCTCAATCCATCCATATCTGTCAATATATCATCATTGATGGATAACGACAAAATCACACATGCTGCTTTAATACATCAACGGCAGGGCTAAGTCACTTCTCCAAAGAAAGACGTTGCGCCACTTCACCAATGATAAGTATCCACTTCGCTCTCGACCTTTGATAGCTTCGATGCCATTATCAAAGCGTTATCATCATATCGAGATTGCAGGGTGGATATTTCAGATACCCACACAAAAGCAAGATTCTAGAGTTGCATCCGTTAAGTCATAGGTAGATCACTCACATGTCCATTCTGACGTCTTGGTCTGGACCGATCAGCGGGAGCTAAAAGCTTGTTGTGCCTGGTGGAGGCGGCTAGGCCGGTACTTTGATGGCCTCGATGGATACAGCTGGAGCTTGAGCTTTGACTTGGCATTGTAGAATTTGCCACGGGACAGTCGGAGCGGTCTTGTTCTCAGTAGTCAATTATGGTTTCTGTGTTTGGACTTGCATCTGTCATATGGCCCTGGGAACGACTCAGTTGGAGAGATAGGATTCGGTCCGACCGTATCACGTTCACCAGGCTGTTCAAGTCACTGACCCTTGAAATGCAAACTCTCTAACCCATACCTCCAGGGTTTGGTAAACGATTCCAGGGTGGACCAACCTTGATATGAGGCTACTGTAACCTTCCGTCAAGCTAGCACCAGCGTGGGCGGCAATCGTCGGCAAAGAACTCAAAGCCCTGTCAGCTAGCCTGGACCGATCTCGGACACGTCCAACGTCGTTTATAAGTCTGGTCAGTCTTGCTGTATAGCTACAATCCCTGTCTATAGTCGTGATGATCTTTGTTGAAAGCCAATACGACGATAATGGCGGGCCAAACTCTGACCTACTCCTGAGATTACCTGAACTTGTCCAAAGAATATCATTGTCACAATCTGAGTTAGCAAGACGATGACATTTACTTCCATCTTTGTGACCGCCCTTCGTAGAGTTCTTCAAGTATCGTATTTCAAAGGATATCGCAGTCAATGATTCGGCCGCATAATTCAGGATCCGTACTAACCAACGATGTGTTACACAAACTGGAAGGATTCTGTGTCTGAACGGTTCTCACAAATCCGATAGTCCAGTCTATGATGTCTACAGGAGGCTCTTTTCAGGCTACCTATCAAAACAAATATCCTACCAATATTGTGTCAGCGATGAGGGGAAGCGAGATACACGCGGGCCCAACATGCATGAGCTGGAAATATCTGTCCCAATACCAACCATCGCCAAGATTCATTTGCCGATGGACAGAAGGCGCAATTAAATGAGGTTACATAAAGGGCAAAACTTCGAAGTAAAATATCTATCAAACTGACTGACCGATCAAGCATGAGGGTGTGAGTTGTTCCCAATCAGCGTACTTGTTCAGATGGGACCGGTCAACTGACACCCTCAAAAAAGCACACACAACTGTCGCGGTGCAGAGCGGTACGAATATATAGCGTGTCCATCGGCTCCAGCCTCGTTCTTTATCAATTCCAACTGTCCAAGAACTCGCAAATCTGGCACTCAACTATAACGCTCCAATGTCATCAGTGTCACCACTTTAACAAATCACCAGTGGAAATGACTTTACACAAACTTCCTCAATACCTTTCACAACGGTCTTCACTCCAGTAGAAATCTGCACGACGGGGAATGTGTATAGTACGAGTACGTGGTCAGGTAGCAGTTTCGGCCTTTTCCTGACGATAGCTCTAACGGATGACTCTTGCTTTCCTCCTGGATACAATGAGCTTCAACGAAGTTGCAGCCTTTAGTACTCACCAGGTGTGTCCCTACGCATACGTATATGCTGCGACGACTATATCAACCTATACCGACGCACCGGCAACGACCTTTGATGTCTCCTGTCCTGTGTGAGTAGAAGCATGCTGGCAGAATTTTCAAAACTTAACTAGGATATAGAGAGTGGTGGTGGCGGTCTGAGTACTGGCACTGCTGCGGGAATAGGTGTCGGTGCCGCGATTGCAGGGATGATGATTATAGGATTGCTCTGGTGGTTTTCGAAACGCTTCAGGGTCCCGAGAAGAAAAAAAGAATGTTGTTGATGCTAGGGAGCCGTCGGTCCAGCAAGTGTATAAAGTCCCGGATGGAACAAGAAGTCCAGACGGGGGTAGAGAGACACCGAGGACTGAGCTCCAGGCTTGATACGCGGAAGCAAGAAACGCCATCATTGGTTATCGCAGGATTAATTTCTCAGCACATGTCTGACATGGTTTTATTTTCTTTCTAATGTGGCATTTAATATACATCCCAATCAGTCCAAGACCATGAGATCTGATCGCCTCATGATAATGCATAAATAGCCCATATCACCAAGCCCAGCACTGTAGTAAAGCTCTATTCTGGTAAGCTGTCATCCACAGAATCACCTCAATACACGGCAGGATTTTGGTAGCCAATGTTCAAAGATAAGTATAAACATGGATTGCCTCACATCAAAGCCGCAGTTAACTTCATACAGCCAAGGATCCATCTACTCCAACCCACCGAGCACAAGACTCTGCCAACTCGCACTCCAATCCCCAGACTTCTTCCTCCCCTCCCAAATCAACGGTACAATCACCTTTGCAGGTTTAGGCGTAAAGTAAACCCCCTTTCCGTCCGTCACAGCCAGACACATCAATGTTCTCTCTTGCAACTCAGGCGTGACAGCTTCACAGCCTGCTACAAAAGCAGGCCACGCCAAACTCGTCGCAAAGTCTTGCTCGTCGATCAACTCGCTTAAGCAGGGCTCTAAATAATCTAAAGTCTTGCGGACTAGATCCTGAAGAATCATGGCGTTCATATCGTAGACTCTTCGGTAGAAGTAGATCACCAGCGCTTGGTGAATGGCGAGTGTCATGGACCGGACCTGGGGTTGTGTGACGAGGTCGTAGTCTGCTGTTGTTGTTCTGGAAGATGATTCGACGGGTCCTGCAGAGTCGCGTGTAGAAGGCCAGGCCCATATTCTACTTTCTAGTGTTTTGGTATGTTTTGCCAATGCATCTGATATACCAGGATTGCACCGCGCCACATTCTCCAGACGGGCCTTTTCGTTCGAGAGAGAAACAGTTTGACTCAAAAGGGTCATCAGACTCTCTGGAATACCGTATATAACAGGATACAGCGTGTGGTTCCAACGCCCTTGAACTTCTAAATGGATATCATTGTAGCCTATGTCGTCTGTCTTTTCCTGTGCTGGATCAAGACCAATGTTCAAACCGGCTTCTGTAATACGGAACGTTCGACTAAGGTCTTGGACTTGGCTTTCGCATGTTTCATTCTCTGCGAGTGCTTCCGTGCAAAGAGACATGCTTTCTGCAATGATGCGTAGGTGGGTGTACATGTGGTGTAAAAGACGGGCTTTGAAGGGGTTTTGATTGACTAGACCTCTTAGACGGATGAGACGTTCTGCGTCGAGGAGAAATATTCGAAAGGCACGGGGACCACTATGGAGCTGGTTCTGTCAGTACATGTCTGAGTAACAAAAGTGAGAGTTTGACCTACCGAAGTCATAGCCATAGCGAGAATAGCCATCAAGAGCTCTTTATAGCTAGCTTGCTTGGGTCCAAACATCTCATGCTGAAGCGCCTGTCTCAAGTGACTCTGCGCTCTTTCGTGATTCTTCAATCCAACTTCTTTCCATTTGGAAACTGATCCTTGTGAGATGTGAAGTTGAAGGGCACTATGTGCGAGAAGAGTATAAAATATTGACGAACGAGTGTGAGACGCTTCATTCCAGAGAGATAACTCTGCAAAGGTCTCGAGCGCGCAGGGAAGAAAAATAATTTCCCAGGGTGATTTGCGCTTTGCCTGCATCGTTGAGCGACCTGTCATGCTTTGTCTGTAGTGTCTGAGTAGATGTTCTGCTTCTTCCGGTATACCCCCACTACTACGTGGTGTTTCGCTCGGGTACGGGATCATATCAGTGACAAGTTCTGGATCGAGATTCTCTTCTAGCTCTGGCTCTCTTTCTAGTTCAGGAGGTCCCATGACCTGTGATAGAAATCCCGGGCTGAAAAGTGCTAGTCCTTCAGCACCTACATGGTCATCCATGAAGAAGCTCGTCATTGAAGAGTCATGTACTTGGTCCTCGTCGATTTCAAAGCTCGGGTCTAGTGATGCAGCAAAGACATCTATGTCATCCATAGGAAGTTGTTCGGGCCAATCCGACCGTTGAATGTCCTCAATAAGGCCGTCTGTTTCGGGATACATGCTCGTGAAGGTATCGTCGGTGTTTGTATCCGGCGAACACTCGAGAGTATCAAGGGGAGATACTGACTCTTCATCTCTAATTGATTGGAACACTCCGAATGGACCTTTGATCAAAACTGAGCTTAGATTATCGACAGTCATCTTCTCGCCAGCCGAGTCGATATCTGCTAGGAGAGACGCCGCAGTTCTTCTCTCAAGACTCTGTGAGAGCTCATCGCTCATCAATTTGCGCTGAGTCTCTACTCCAACAATTAGCTCTAAGTTCACATATCAGAGTGTGATCGGAAGACGTACCGGAGAAGAGTGGATACCGATACTCGGAGCCCCGATGGCTCTGCTGCAACTCGGGCCTGACAGCATCATCCGTGATCCAAAACAGCCTCGCCCCGTATCCTCCACAGGCCAAACCCAGACGCTGGCACGTGCCGCATTCAGGCTGAGCCTCATCACATTTCGCGTGTCTGCTTCGACAGGTGCGGCATCCTGTAAAGGTTCTTGTTCTTTCTACCTTGCCACCACCAACTGAACCTTGTAGTTTGGGCATCTGAGAGATTGTAGAGTATAGAGTGACGAGAAAGGAAAGTGGATTATTCAAGATGATTGAGGAAAAGATTGATTTGTTTTTTGGAAACAGAACTGGGCGTAGAGGATATGGCTTGTTGGTACTCTCACGTTCTGTGAGATCTTGACGAAAAGGGCATGTTTCCGCGGGGCTAGATAAAGCTGTGGATAAGAACGGTTAGCCTCGAACTTTCCAGGTATAAAAATAAACAACTCAGAAAGCGTGCTCTGACCTTAGGTTATCAGAAAATTTGGCTGCAAGGACCATGAAAGACGAAATTAAGAGGTCAGCTTATGACACTTAGACTACACTTCTTAGATCATTTATTTTTGTAACCTAAGGCCCAGAAGCCAACCCCTCTAGTACCCTCGAGTCTGAGCAGCATGAGCTTACTTACTAATTTCGTCACCCATGCCTCCAGTGAGCAGTTATCCAAGCGAATGGCAAGGAAGGACCAAACAAATGCTACTTGGCCTCGCGATATGGAAAATGTCACCGCTGGAAGTATGGGAGAACCAACTCGTCCTTCCCAAAACCATCCCGCACTTTCCCAGGGTCCTCCTATCAACCGTAAACGAAGCAAGAGGCAGCCACTGAGTGAATCATGACGCCTTTTATTTACCAGCACTTTCTTTACTCAACTTTATCACTGTCACAATCATCTGCATCACCATCATCGGCATCGGCATCGGCATCGGCATCACCATCAATCAACATAATGAACATGAACAACTTGAACCATTCTATACCAGCCGCGGCTGTGCCAATGCCAGTCAACCCAATCGACCCAGTCGTTCTATACAGGCGAAAACTATACCGACGACTGAAATGGATCGCATCACGGAAGCCAAATGCTCTAATGAAAAACGTGCGTCTTGATATCGATGGATTGCCCAAAATAAAGGCGACGAACAAGGTTGAGGACGACAAATTCATACCGGTCGAAACCACATTGGAGGAAATGCATCTGGCTTTGTCTCAAGATCACATCAGAGTTTGGATGGAGGGTCCACAAGCCATTATGCAAATCGAACAAATGTCAGATTTTGGACGCTTACTATCCAGGTTTTCAGTTGCCCATGACGTTTGGGGTTTGGCATTTGAGGAATGGAGGCGAATAAGCAACACATTGGGGGTCGTGAACAGACGAACCGGCAAGTGGGATTTGGCGGTGGTATGCCAATTCTTGCACCGTATCATGACATACAGACAACAGTGCCGCGACGACCTTGACGCCCTGTTTGGATTGGTTTCAAATCCATTGGATCCAGATCCATCGGTGCCGAACCAAGTGCCACAACAACTACCGGCAGATATCGTTGCACGACTCGAACGAGTGACAGGAATATCGCCAGAAACAGGGGTCAAATATCAACATCATCAGACAACTGTGAATCATCAGTATGTCTATAAGTATATTTGTTCCGTGCAGAGAATGATGCAAGCTCCCGTTCCTGACAATCACACTCTACGACAAGACCGGCAGACTCGGGTGATTGAAATAATCGAAAAAATCTTGTGTACTCAAGATAACCTCCTACTGCTGAATAAACTAGACATGGTGGTCTAGGAGATCATGGCAGAGATGATGTTGCATCCGGAGTGCCCTGAAACCAACTACAACCACGGGAGGGAAAAGGGAGAGGAAGAATGAGGAGAAGAAGAAAGTAGAGATATAGGCTTTATTGACCAGTGGCTCAGGAATGCACGATATTTTTGGCGCGTCTGGTCTGCTTCAAGTCTGCACGAGAGTGATAGGGGAAAGAATTGAATTAGGCAGATAACGAATGAAGTCACGAGTTAGCGATACAGTAACGGGCGTGTCTGTGCTGTAGGGTAAATTTGCGGGGACAATTGAAGCAATCATATGCTTTGGTGACGTTGGCCTTGGTGTAATTGTGTGGTGAGAATGTTGCATGCAGATTTCAACACCTCAACATGGCAAATTCCCGACAAGAATGGCAAATTGACATCATTTTTTTCTCAAATGCCGTGGCATCGGCAAACTTGACTCGTGTAGAGTGACAGTATCTGCAGAACCTGAATCTGTCTCATCAGCTGACTAAGAAGTCTAACTTTTTCCCCCTCTCTCCGCCTCATCACGGATATAGAATCAAGTCAGGTTAAGGCGGCTGGAAGGCTAAAACAAAAACAATGCATTAACGATCGGGTGAATCCACACTCGGCGTTAATGCAAAGACTTCTTCTCCCCTTCGCTGCTTCGCTACTTCGTTTTGCATACCGCTTGCTTACTATTATAGATAGACAGCGCTAGAAGCTTGTAAAAAGAATTCCACGACGAACCAAAAGAAACGGGGACGCCGAGGCTCAATTCACACCGTCAATCTTAGTCCGTTTTCAGTAAAGTAGCCGAAGAGATGCCACGTTCCCCGCTCCGCACTTTAGCACTGCTGTATGTACCTACCCTTGTCTTTTGAGATTCTTACTGTATTGCAATCACGATAGAGATCTGACAGTTTGGAGGTACAGACGTTTATTACCGTCACTTCATCATCATAATAATGCTATATGTTTGTGATGTTTACAGATAATGATCGAGACATTGTTGTAATATTCAACACATCTCCTCCTCAAGAATGTCATCACTCATGAGGTCATTGCCCCTTCGGGAAGTATCACCGCTACCCTTGTGGATCGACGCAGTGACGTTTCTGTAACTGTTGAGACCAAAAAAACCTTCAATGCTTTTCTTTTCCCTTCTTACAAATCATCAAATAGCCTCGGTACGTGGCCGCGCCACTTTGACGTGGCTGCGGTACTTGAAAGGTGTACTCTACTTTGTACAGCACCACTGTAAATTCCACTTTGTATATATATATAGATGCCATCTCTGCAGTGACGTCGTTCATTCTTCATACTCATTCATATCATCTCATACACATACATATATACCCATCTCTCACTCTCACATTTAACTCACCACATCACTTAATCTCATACACATATAATCCGCCAATATGACACAAAACAAGACCCTCGTTTACAAGAAGATCCCCACTGGTCTCCCCGTCGCCGGCGAGCACCTTGTCATTGAGGACCGTCCCGTCGATATCGAGACAGCTCCCGAGGGCGGTCTCGTCCTTGAGCTCCAATATGCCTCTTTCGACCCTTATCTGCGCGGCAAGATGCGCGACACCTCTGTAAAGTCATACGCTCCCGCCTTTGAGATCAACGACGCCATCGTCAACGGCACCCTGGGCAAGGTCATCAAGACCGACAACTCTGAGTTCGCCGAGGGAGACATCGTCACCGCCTACCTCCCCATCGCAGAGTACGTCCGCGTCGAGAAGGAGACCATCCCCAAGGTCAGCCTTCGCAAGGTCCAGAACCCTCACAACCTCGACCTCGGCCTCTTCCTCGGCCCTCTGGGCATGCCCGGTCTCACCGCCTGGTCTGGTCTCCACGAGATCGGTCAGCCCACAGGGCTGCCGTCAGATCAGATTAACAATCAGATATATCAATCAATTCAATCAATTCAGATCAAATACGGTATTCTAACAGA
>JAAVUF010001747.1:0-10200 GCA_014898995.1 Fusarium sibiricum | reverse complement strand
TGGGTACTGCATGGTACTACAACGCGGCTGAGTTACTCCCCTGCCTACCAAGGGAACCTTATCTTCTCCCATGTCAGAAGTCTAGACTTTTCGGCAGGTTCATCATTGACTCCCTTGTTAATCCTGAGTTCAATTTCTTTTGTTTTTATCGAATTCGCAAGACATCCCCCATTATGGACAAGTGAGCAAGTCAACGAAGGGGGTTTTTGCTGCTCCCTGGCATCTGCCCGCCCGTCCCAGCCAAAACATTAACTTGAAACTAATAAAAGTCAACGCACTAGCTTAGTAGCTGGGCTGGGCGCAAAACCCAGGGTTCCATGGCGAAAGCCCCCTTCGTTGACTTACGTCGCTCATCATTCCTTGACTGGGTAGGTAGTATGCCAGTGTAGACTGTCCCCGTCTATAGATTCCACTTGTCTTCTTCAAACTGAAGCATCATCAACAATCATTCATCCCGCCATGTCTTCTCAAAATCCCATTGGGTTAGAAGCCATTCTCTCAGCCATTACAGATCTCCATCATCGGATCAAAGCGTATGAGAACACCATTGATACACTTGTGAAAAGCGTTCAACAGAATACAGACCAGAACACTCCACTCAAGGATGCTCTGGGCACGGTCGTTTCCCGCCTTGAGAAGCTCGAACAGGCCAATTCCAGCTTCAACAGCGGGGATGCCTTGACGTGTCGCGTCTCGTTCAGAAGAAAAAGAAAAGAGAAAGATGACATATCAACTCATGATTGGGATATCATTGAGGCATATACAGGGTCGAAGTTTCAATTGTGGGTGGCGCGTAGTATCGCGCTAATCCTCCAGAAATTAATATGAGAGGCTGGTGGCTACGCGTCAATGTACCCCTGCAGGATCGAAGTCGGCAATCAGGAACTGGGCTAAGATCGACTCTCCTTTCCCGCCTTCCCGCCTCCCCAGACAGAAGCTTTGGCCCTGGACCGTTTCAGCATGGGGCTAGTTCATTCCTGGGGAAGGGAAACTGGAACACAGTTCGGATGACATGATAAGGCTAGTAAGGGGAAGCAGCCAATCACATAACAGGACCAACGTATCGTGCCTCGGCGCCATTTCGAAGTGGAGTAAGCTTCCAGTCGCAATATCAATAGCCTCTTAGAAATTTTCAGTCTGGATCATGCCAACTAAAACACCAGCCTGTTGACTCCGTATCATGGTTCTAAGAATAAAGAAGCAAGTTTATGGCATGATTTCCCCCCGAACATGATGCGATTATTGTCTTGTCAATCACACTCGCAGGTCGACGGAATCTCCGCTGTTCCTGCCACCATTAACCGAAGGCCCTCGCGAGGCTGGAAGTCTCCAAGTACCATCTGCTAAGAAACACTTACCATGATGATATCTACCTGATCATGAGTATAAGGCGCAGGTGTAATCCAACACCTTGAATCCCTATGCATACAACTCAACTCATCTTTCATTATTCCATCTTTTTCTTACATTCATTTCATCCTTTAACCCTTTCATCGCATCCTCCTCGACTTCATCATGGCCAAGAAGAAAATCAAGGCCAACTATCATGCCGTTGCAATGGGCAGCATGGTTGGGATTGTTAGCTCATGGGCTGCTGCAGATGCCTTGGTTGAGTGTTTCCCACGCAAGCTACGTATGTTCCCATGTCTTTCTATTTGGCTATGACATATGCTAACTTCCTCTATCTCCAGATAAGGGATTTACCAATCTAACAGATGCAAAGGAGTAGCTCGGCATTCGGAAGTACCCTGGAGACTCTGTGAAGATTATCCCTGACGAAACGGCCATGGCGATTGATCATTCAGCCAAACGTCGGGTGGATCTCCCAGCGAAACCATCACGACCTGGTAATACACCGCATGATGGCAAGGCTAGAGGCTCATCTAGTTCCCGAACCAAAATTCGGGAGAAACACCATGGTCGAAGATCAAGGTCGTTTGACGGTGAGATGGCTCTAGCCAAAGAGGCTTCCGAAGCTGATCAGATTTCTCAAGTCAAGATGGCTTCTCTTGCCTCGCTCTCCAGCAAAGTTTCCAGTGCCGGTGTACCTTCTCGTTTGGACACCTCTTTTGTTGCCTATGAGAGGTTTCCTTCTGAAGAACTGGATGACTTCGATGCTTCTATGCCTTCTATCAAATCCGAGGCCCTTTCGCCGGTCAAGTCGCAGCCCCCTTCGACCGTCAATCCGGCGCCTCCCGCGCCCCTCGAGCTTCAGCCGCTTCCATCTCAACCCACTGAGGGTTATGACTCTGATAAGGACGGAGACCAAGGCCAGCCCCATTGAAGAAGGGTGCTTGGATGGAAAAGCGCAATTCGACCAGTTCGAATACTTTCGTGGTGAACTCGAGCTCTTTCAAAGCGACATGACCGAATTCTTTCGAGATCTAAGCTGTGTTCGCATGAATGTATCTGGTATGGGTGCGGCCGAAGTGTTGGGTGATGTTCGTTGTCGTCCTCACGACTTGGGCAAGGTGACACTACGAGATTTTGCATTGGGGTGTTTTGGAAATTTCTGTATCTATCTCTAGCCTTCTCTGCCAGTGTTTTCGTTTGTTTGTCGTACCGTAGCTGTTTGTATTAGCTCTGTATGTTGATGTTAATTTGTGAGATGTCTCGACCTTATTTGTCTTTGGCGGTACACTGTCAATGTTATGTTTGAGAGCAAAGCTCAATGATCACGACAGTAACTATATCTCCGAGGGTACAACACTAAGAGTAACAGTGTAAAGTTCTCGTGATACAACAAGGTTGTATCACCAATAACGATACCTTGTATCAGAACATGAGCTCTGAAAAGTTTTTATCTTGTCTGTGTAGTAACCTAAACTTCATTGACTCAACGACTCTGGCCTTAGATAGATGTAATTGGAGGGCACCTAATGTGTAAACTACCCAGCTGGACGCCCTGTATCCTGACCACAATACCACCAGCTTTGGATACAACGACAATAGTACAACCACAACATTGCAGTATCGTCAAGATGCTATATCTGTCTGCTTACTTGATGCCTACTGGGTCCCTACTCTCTCACCTCCATTCAGATCGTGCAACGCAATGCCTATTCTTCACTACTTGTCACTTTCCTCATTGCCATATATCTCTCAGTAAACCGCCATGTAGACTGGTAATTGGAAAATCGACGTTCAGAAGGACTGGGGAGGAAATAAAGAGATATAGAAGGTTGTCTATAGTAAATTCACTACAGTTATCATCGCTTGATGCTGAATACAGCTACAGTAGGTCTTCTGGGCCTCTTGCCCCTATGCCCTATTCTACCATTATCTTAGACATTAGTCTTCTTCCTTTACCTCTTCTCATGAAGTCTCTTTTTAGGTCTCTTACAAAATATTTCTTCAATCTTTATAAACAGAATTTAATTTATGCTCTTTAGGGGGCGGCAGCCAGTGTTAACCAGTCCCTTCCCAGGTTACTGCCTACACACCCAGACCTCGGCTCAGCTCTTAACAATCCCATAGTAGAGTTTAGGGGGGTTCACACATCGGCTACATCGCCTCATTTAGAGCACCCGAGCTATATATGCTGATATTATAGAGAAGGCTTGGGCTTCGGTTTAAAGCTAAAATAAATAAATTACGGTGTTGTGGTAGTGCTGTTATTATAGTGCTGTTATTATAGTGCTGTTATTATAGTGCTGTTATTATAGTGCTGTTATTATAGTGCTGTTATTATAGTGCTGTTATTATAGTGCTGTTATTATAGTGCTGTTATTATAGTGCTGTTATTATAGTGCTGTAGTAGGGTGCTGTAGTGGTGCGGTAGTGGTAGTGCAGTGGTGTTGTAATTAAGAGGAAAAGAAAGAGGGAAGGTTTTATCAGGAGTGCAAACGGCAGAAGCAGACTGCTACCTGTTTATTCGTTGAACCATTTGCCGCAATTCAACTCTCTCTTCTCCCTCCGGCTCACATGCATTCGCAGCTGGTAAGCAGTAGCGGGAGCTCTTCTGGTTCAAGGCGAAGGTGTCGATACAGTAGGCCAACTTGATCGTTTTTCTTACAAGCATCCTCGCACATTTATTTCTAGGTCAGCAAAAATAAATCAAAAGCCTACTGAAACTTGAGGGAAAAAAGAAACAATGTGAAGAAGAAAGAAAGAAGATAATTTCAAGCTGTACAAAATTATTCTCCATTAAAGAAACAGAGAGATAAAAGGCTGAGTACCATGTTAACTCGTCAGATTTGGTAGCGACATTCTTACCTGATTCTCCCAGACTCGAACATTGTGTACATATGATTGGATCAAAAATGCATTGAGGTTACTGACTTGGCATCTCTTTTCAGGGGATCCAGTGCCTGCACTGAGGACCTAGAGCGCAAATAGAGTCTTGCCCTGCTAGAAGATGCACTAACTGCGCTAGAAAAAAGAGCAACCGCACTGAAAGAGGCGATAAACGCACTGAAAGAAGCAGTGATGACGCTGGAGGAAGCAGCAATTGCACTGAAAGAGGTATTAATTATACTAAAGGAAGAAGGCTTAATTGAGGCCTTGATTGAGGTCTTGTGGAAGCTTTAGTTAGAGGTAAGCTTGCTGTAGCTGCTGTGAGGCGAATCTTTGCTTGATTAAAGCTGCTGTAGCAGGAGGACCAGTGCAAAGGTCATGTGACTGTATTTGCACTGTCCCTGGATCCATCTTATCCGCCAAAGCCGGTGTATTCCCTGCTTAGTAACAGATAATCGGATTACTACCTGTGGCGTAGTTGTGGCTGGTTTTTCTTCATACGATCAGACTTCACGAGTTGACACAGCAGTAGAGTGCCTTCTCTGCTGTACTTATGGGGAAATACTGTTGTGGTCATTACTTTGTATCTTTTTAAAGATTGATAGCGCATCACCGTTAATTAATTCGGTAAGTTCTGATGTTATCGATCTTATCAGAGCGTGGCAGAAGGTTAGTGAATACAGAGAGCACTGTGACCTGACAGGCGGGTAGCTGGCAGCCGTTACAGCGACAAGATAAAATTCCTTAATCAGGCCATCCACCGCAATGCTCCCGCTCTAGAAAAAGAGACTTCCACAATCGGAAAATAATCGTCGCGATAGCGCAATTAAGCTTAAACCTGCCCGGTCTGATGTCGGGGTTTCACCCGACGGATATTACCTGTCTAGGACAATCCTCTTCCCATGTCGTTCTTTGCGCGGCAAATGACGCGAGCCGTAAGTGGCCCGCTAAATGCCTATCTTGATCTGCTATCGCCGGGAGGCCGATTTAGAGGCATAAGATGTTGCTGGGATGTTCAAGACAAAGACAGGGTGGGAAAGGGCCCTTGTATATAACTCCTGTTTCATCTTTCAATGTTTTCTTTGCTCATCATCTTGACTTGCACTCTTCAAGCCTTTGTGACAAGTGACAAAACGAGTCTCGACAATGGCGACTACTACTTCCGAAACACAAACACACGTCGACTCAACACAAGCCGAGGTTGTGTCTTCACATCCTCCTCAGACGGGCATATTTAAGCACATTTCTAGAGTCATCCCCTATTTCAAGAACCCACGACATGTCCTGATTCTCAAGCTCGACTGCCTCCTTCTAACATGGACCTTCATCGCTGGTATCATGAAGGAGATGGACCAGTCTGCTACGACGCAGGCGTATGTTTCAGGAATGCGAGAGGCGTTGGGCTTGTATGGAAATGAGCTAGTCATGTTCAATACCTTCTTTTCCATAGGATATGCCATTGGGCTTGTTCCTGGGCAGTTGGCTCAGACAAGGGTGAGTGACGGTAGTTGTCTCATCGATCTGACAATATGCTAACTCCATGATAGGTCCGACCGTCTATCTTTCTCCCAACATGTGAGATTATTTGGGGACTTTTCGTCTTGGTGTAGGTTCAGTATACTTAGCTCAACTTACGCATGAAAACTCACTCTCGCACAGGACCTGCCAAGCCAAAAGCGCAACCACAGTCTACGTTCTTCGCTTCTTTCTCGGCCTCTTCTCCGCCGTCTTCTGGCCCAGCGTCGTCTCTCTCATCTTCAACTGGTACACCCCCAAGGAGCTCGCCTTGCGAGTCGCCTGCTTCAACGTATCCGACGTAGCAGGCGCCATGTTTCTCGGTGCCCTCCAGGCAGCTCTGTACCGCAACTTGAACGGCGCCCATGGCATCGCCGGATGGCAGTGGTTGTTCATCGTTTCGGGCGTAATCACTATCGCCCAGGGAATCGTGGGGTTCTTTGTCATTCCAGATACGCCTGCGTACACTCGCGCCAAGTGGTTGACAGAAGACGAGAAGAAACTCTCGCGAGAGCGCATGGGAGACTTTGGTGCCAAAACCTCGAAACTGATCCCTGCTTCGGTTCTGAAGCAGAAGTTGCGCAAGCTGATTACCCACCCCGTTACATTCTTCTTCCTCTGTGCGTTTGTCATGAATGCATGGGCACATCGAGCAAACGCGTACTTTGTCCTGTACATCGAAAGTCTCAAGGACAGCGCGGGTAACCGCATCTACAGCACATACCAAGTCAACATCTTGCCGCTGGGTGGTTATGCCATGCAGATCTGCACCAACCTGATCCTCAACGGCCTGTCGGACTGGAAGCACTGGAGATGGCAGATCAGTTCAGGCTGTGCCTTTATGCTCGGAATCATGCTGAGTGTTCTCTGCGCCTGGCCATCGGACAACAAGGTCGTTATGGGTTTCTACTTCATGACCTACGCTGTCAATGCAGGAAGTCCGGCCTTGATGGCGTGGTTTGCCGAGTTGATGCGAAAGGAGCCTGAAGCGCGATCCATCGTTGTCGCTCTTACAGTCATGATTGTTTACATTGGACATGCGACTATTCCTCTTCGTGCTTTCAGGGTTTCTGATGCGCCGCAGTATCCTATTGGATTCCCGCTCACTACTGCGTTCTCATTTGGATCTGTTTTCGTGCAACTTGGATTGCTGTGGTGGTCTCGAAGGAACCCTCAACTTATGCAGAACGGTTATGAGGGTTCTTCAGTTGATTCACGAGCATCTGATGAGGAGAGCTCTGGTGGCGTTGAGAGAGATGGAGCAAGCGTTGATCAGGAGGAAGATTACTCTGCAAAGGAGAAGACATCAAGTCCTGTTGTTTCAAAACTCGATGGATAATTTGAGGCACGTTCTGTTCAGTTTTAGTTATCTTATGTCCGTTTAAATGATAAAGGCTCGGTTTCATGGAGCTTCCAGTCGAGTGATGAGTCAGTTTGTGAAACTGTAGCTGCCCATGTTGCTTTGTGTCACAGAACGTCGAGTCCCATCTACCGGAGAAGATGGTGTAACTTGCCAAACCCATCTCAGATCTGTGACTCGTCAAACTTATGCATAAGCGTAATCCTTGCCCATCCCTCTCTCGGTCAGCACCGGACCGAATGCACAATGCTGTCATCTGCCATCTTGTGTGTAACCCTGCAACCCTACCTTACAAAAGCCATGCAGTAGCTATAAGTGGATGGTCCAATGAGGTTCATCCTATACTCAATATTGGTCACGCACACTACGCGTTAAAGCAGGGATGATGAGTGATAGCAGGCCATTTTCTTTTATTGGTGTGACCTAAACGGCTCAAGGGTTCCCATGACTGTTGTCTCTTCTGGTGATACTAGAGTGGACGCTCATCGTTGACACTGTTGGCTGTGAGTCTGGTTCGCATGAGCCAGGTTAAAGACTAGAGAGTACTTAACGGCAAGGTCAACAACAGACTACCATTGCCACAACCTGCCAGGAAAAACCTGCCTTTCCCAGAGAGATAACACAGCTGGCTCAAGTTTTTGGTCAATTTCGATGAGCTGAAGCCCAAAGTTATCACGAAGAGTACAAGTTTATACGGGTTGGGTGAATCTATAACCTTGAGATACTTCGTTGCCAGCGACATGCAGTAGGAATGTACATGGTGCTGAGTCCGTTGTTGATTTTCATAAATGATGATAAAGACACAGAGTTGGACTCATCGCGCATGGAAAGAAGCTAAGTTCTCATGGCGAGAACAAGCAGGTTACATGACTCTACTTGGACTTGACCTCGCCATGGGCTCTTATGATATGGTATGGCGAGACTGTGAAAGAGATATTCACAACACATGTTAGCATGGAAACTATCAAAACAGCTGCCTTTAGACTGCCAAATGATACAAAGCCTATGCCTACCCAGCAGTGTCAATTGACCAAGTCGTCGATGACAAACTACTTGCAACGGTTGACAAAGACACCGAGATCTAGGCACACACGAAGTTCGGTCGAGAGGATCAAAGGTAACAGCTCAACATGTATCGAATTATAACTATCTTGGTATCTTTCTGGCAAACACTTGGATCACTTGACATATGATCAAGCCAGATCATGGATCCAAAACCAGGTATCTATGGGTATCAAGCACACGGGCACGACTTCAAATCCTCGCACATATATACTATACTGATGTTCAAAACATATCAAATCAAATGCCAAAATAAATTGCCAAAGCATCTAGATCCTACTCGCTTCGGAGACAGTCTTGCTTCTTTAATCCTCGTTGGTGGGGGGACCAGCGTAGTTCTTGTGACCCCAAGCCCAGTACCAAATTCCAGAAACCAAGCAAGCGAAAACGAAGACGACGGGAGCGTAGTTGACGGTTTCGGGGGTAACGGGGATGACGGAGGGCATGCAGAAGAGAGGCATGGCGAGGAGAGACCAGGCTGGACAGGTTAGCAAAGCACAAATAGATTGAGAGGTTATTGGTCAACATACCGATAGCAACGACGTTGGCAACAGCGCCAAACTTGCCCAGGTAAAACTTTCCAGTCTTAACCTGCTTGCGACCGGTGGCGAGACTGATGGCAATGGGAGTAGCATAAGAGGCAGTCAAGCAAATGACACCAACACCAGAGAAGGCGTTGAAGGCGGCAGAGGAACCAAAGTAGATGACACCGAGGATGATCTGGACAACCATGCTGAGCATCATGGCGTTGAGAGGAACGTCGAGCGAAGTGTTGACCTTGGACCACCACTTGGCACCGGGGATGGCACCATCACGAGCGAAAGCCCATGTGCATCGAGAAGTGGCAGTTGTGCAACCAATACCGCAGATGATGGCGAGGATGATGAGAGGGAAGAGGAGTCCAAAGGCACCACCGGAGCTGCCAACGGCGGACTTGATGATGAATGGCACTGGCTGGGCGGACAGGATGACTTCTTGGAGATCGGGGAGGACGAACATCAACGGGATGATGAAGAGGAGACCAGCGAAGGTGTTGATGAAGATGGTGGCGACCATAGCCTTGGGGACCTGGACGGAGGGGTTCTGAACTTCCTCGCACATGCTGGAGATGGGTCAGTATTGCATCTGCGCGCAAGTGATCAATTGGACTCACGAGATAATCATGCCAGTGGAAGAAGTAGCGTAGGCAGCGTGGAGGAGACCGACACAGAAAGACCAGCCCTTGGGCCATCCAGAGTTGGCCTCGAAATGACCAAAGACATAAGCGGCATCACGGCGGCCTTCCTTTGCGATAGCGAGGACACAGACGACAATAGCGATAACACCAGCGAAAGTCCAGAACACAGCAGCGGTCTTTGTAACAAATTATCAGCATGCCATTCAATCACGACAAAAGACAGTTCACATACATCAATCCAGGGAAGGTATTTGTTTCCGAGCGCAGAGACGGCATTGCACAGAAAGGTGAGGCCGAGGAAGACGAGGAAGACCTGGTAGGCCTCTCCAGACATGACACCGACGCCGGGGCTCGACTCGAAGACATTGACACACGAGACAATGAAGAGGGCGGTACCGAAGTTAACGGCGAGGGTAATCGTAATGTTTCCGACAATGTAGAGCCAGCCACAGATCCAGCTTGCAATGCGACGCCATCGGGGAGGGGAGAGCATGAAAGCTTGGTAGTAGACGCCTAATTATCACGGGGAATCAATCAGCAACATGTTTACAATGCACATAACGAGAGGAATAGATCTCAGAGCGAGCGCGCGAGCAAGGGAGAATTGGAGAGGGAATTGTACCTCCAGCTGTAGGATAGACACTGGTGATTTCACCAAGAGACGCAGCAACACAGACAATAATAAGAGAGACGGCGAGCCATCCCCAGATAACGTTGACGGGGCCGCCGCCAATCAGAGGGTAAGCCAAGGTTGTAGCGAGACCGTAGGGAATGGAAGCGAGGACGAAGGACATGAAGGCGACCTGAAAAGTCGAACGGTTTCGCGACAGCTCAGCCTTGTAGCCAAGGT
>JAAVUF010001743.1:0-12999 GCA_014898995.1 Fusarium sibiricum | reverse complement strand
CCCCCTCTCGTACCCGTTATCATGGCTCGCTAAGCAACGGTAGGGCCCCCCCTCCTCCTCCTTAGCTCTTCCTCCACCCACACACACCTTGGCAAGATCCTGGCTCCTTGGCTACCAACCATGAACAGGTAATCGGCCTTTTGGTTCCTCAACACCAGAGAAAATGTGTCTGGACATCGCTTTCAACTGGTTTAAATATCCCCGCTGATCTACCCTTGCTCGCCCTCCAACTTCGTCCTCCTCCCCTGTTGCAACAGCAGTCGGTCAGATAAGAAGACATCCGGTGAAGCCAAGCCACATTGGCTTTGTTGAAACCGGCATACCATACAGAGCGAGTTACTGTAAATTAGGTATTCCACAGATTCTCGAGATTGCGCGACCTCGTTAATTATCGTGTTACTTTCTGTGATATGTATGCTCCACATTGACGAGGAGATGGCCAAGGTACTTTTGACCAACCCGACCCAAGCAAAGCAAACCTGCAGTTACAATACATACAATCTCCAGGGCAAGCCACCCATCTTTTTTCTCGTTCGAGATGGTTGCCCACAACCATCTTGAGGCTCGGGCGATTGATCAGCAAAACTTGCTCTGTTATGGATAGTTTGCCTCTGTTCTTGTCCACGCACAGGGACTTTGTCTAAACTTGGTTTCGTTTAATACAATGGATCAGAAAAGGTTGTCTATTCCTGGCAACATATCCATTTGGCATCCATTCTCTCAAAACGACTGTTGCTTTACCATTCTTCCCCAGGTTTCCCCTTGAAATCTCTTTCCCACGGGGGAACTGTTCCTCTACTCTTTCTCTTGAGACGAACGAATGCTCAATGACGTACGTTGCAAAGGCATCAAGATCACCACCATCGAAGTCTAGTATGCAAATCGGTTTAAAAATATAAAAATACTAAGTCGAGGATGGGAAGTGGGCCAATAATTTATTGCCGGGGTTGCACGGTTACTCTATTCTTCGCTTCAGTTGGCTCTTCAGTGCTTGCTCACTGCCAATTCCACGCCAAGCTTTTCCCTCTACAAGGTATGATTGATGCTGGAGCCCACTGTTAGTTACAGTAGGCAGTTAGTTAGTCTTACACAGTTAGGTAGGGAGTCCTTGTCCTGGTCTGGCGGCCGAGCACTACTGGACTGGGACCCATCCATTGTGTTGATCGTACAAGAGCCTCTTAGACCTAATTCTTAGATATGGAGCTCCAGTCATCAAACAAATCCACTTTGCAAACGCCCTTGTGAATGAGCCGCAGTTTAATTCTTTCATTTTGGCTTAGTGGAAGGTGATAGAGAGTCAGAGAGGAATAGAATAGCCGCCCGACATGACTTGCAGCATACCATAGCATACAAAGAGGAGTCTGTCTCTGTTAGAGGTTTTGAGCGGCTTAGTAGTTTGTGGTGGCTTGCCTCATCTATGTCTCCATACACAGCAATATCCCTCATTCTTATCCCCTTTGGCTCGTATCCTACGTAATTGTTACCAGTCGTGATACATTATTGTTCAATATTTCACGCAAGAAAACAGAGTTGCCCCTCAACTCCAGGTTCCCCCCAGAGGAGCGAGTTGGACGCGGAGGTGGAACAAACCTGGAGTTTGCTAAATGTACTGGTGGGCATCCAGCATCACATCGGGTGAGAGGTGAGCCACCATCACTGCAAGCCACACACACACCAATCTCAACGGCTGTAGGGGACTCGTCTGCTAGACACTTGTAACCCCTTGGGAAACTCTCAAAGCTTCGGCAACTTCTTCACCGCCTCAGCCATGCATATCTGCTTTGCAGTCTTCAATTGTTCCTTTACTGTAGGTACAGTACAGTACAGTTAGATGCAATGCAGGCCTGAGACACTTCCCGCTGTGTCTCGCTGTATCGTGCATTTCTTGCATGTCAAATGACCCTGTCTCGCCAATTGATTGCGTGACAGAACAGTACGATGCTCGTAAACTGTCCCTCGGAGGTGCTGTATCGAAGGCGGAGCTTATCTGTCTCCATGTAAACTTTGTTGCGCCCCGTCCGCCTCACTCACCCAGTTATAGGGTAACCCTAACTGAGATCTGATGTACACTACCTTGGGACCATTGCAACAATGGGCTCGTGCTATGTGCCAGAGTAGAATGACAAATCACTTGCAACGGACTCTTTCAGTACCCCAGATTCCGTTGCTTTGCCTCCTCGCCCCGTCTGAGCCTTCAATGTACAGTCGGACTGGCGGCCGGTGAGCAGCTCGATGCGCTAAAAGGTGCTGTGAAGTGCGTATCTGACCCGTTCTAGATCTCGTCTTCACACCCATATCAAACGGCCCGGGCCATATGACTGAGTCCTCACAGAGGTGACTTGAAGGCAAATCTGCGAGTAGCAATTGGATGCTGTATCACTGACAGAAAACAAGTTCCTGATAGACAACGATAGAGCGTCGGGGAAGGCAGGCACTGGATGACACTCAAGTGGCGGCTCACCAAACTTTGCGGTAGCATATGGCCGTTGCTCGTGTCGCTGTTGTGTGCATGTATAGGGTATCTAGGAACGTGGCGTTGGTGTTTTGAACGACCACAAAAGCCAACGTTCGGTCTAGAAAGATCAATGATACCAGCTGCCATATAGTGATCTTTCTTTCTTATCGTCATGTCATGCACCCCGGATTTTGACTGCAGCGACGAAATAATCTTCCATTCCATAAGCTGAACGAATGTCACAATTATTGACTGATTCGACCGGACATACATCATCCGAATTGCCCATCTCGAAGTCCATACATCATCCAACCTGACGCACCGTTACCCGTCCGCAGAAGCATGGTTTGGGTAGTACCGACACGAGGCCAAAAGTGGCGATTCGTCTTGAGATCAACAAGCCTATAATGACTGCATATGTGAAGTTCATCAGTTTCGTGTAGGAAGGGACCTTCAGGGGACGTGTACATTCTTGATGTGACACGACATGAATGTGTATACGCTGTGGCAACTTCCGACCCCCCTCCATTCCTTTGCCTCGCATTATTGGCAATTTTGACCGGTTTAGTTTCACTGCTTCTGTAATAAAACATGCTGAGGTGTTGGGTGTTTGTGCTGACGCTGAGTTCTGATGGGGATGTCACATGTTCCATGTCGTGACCTGCTGCCCAACGCTGTGGGTAACTGTCGCTTACGAGAAGCATCTAGAAAAGGAGGCCGAGAAAAGTCCGTTATTAATAATGATGGCTCTAAAAGGAACGATATAATACAAGTAACATGATCTTGCCACTGCGCTGTACCTCTCTACATGATGGGGGATGGGGGGCAACAGAACCGGTTATACATGACTGACTGATTGGAAACATACAGTAACGTTACTCCGTCGCACGGAAGATCCAGATTTCCGGATGAACGGCAATGAATCTCTTGGAAACCCTTCATTCTCCGACGGGATTGCATGTCGGTGGTTTCTTGAAGGCGAGAAACTGTAGCAACACTCGCTCATATGTTGATCTGGATTATAATCGGGTACAACTAGTAGTTGTATCTAGGTTCTACATGGTAATGCCATCTGCCTTGAGTAGCATTTCAGCAGTGGTTCCTTACGGATCGTTTGCAAGACCAGGCGGCATGTCTAGTATATTGAAGCATGCGCCTCATCCCGTCGCCAACAGGGAAAGTTATGAAGCAGCCAACACATATCTCATGGTATTATGCGTTCTTGTGCATTACAAAAGTGCGATGGATAGTATTGGCTTGTCTCATGCTGATACAGTGCTTTATATAGGCTTGCCCAACTCGTCGACGCATACGGGAGTATACTGGAGTTCAAGCCTTATAGGCAATATCAACTTGGATGTAGATCAGGGTAACTATGGAATTGTGATTCTATCAATCTACGGCATGGATGCCAGCTGATATATGAGTTACTGGACACTTTAATCGGCAAGTTGAACCAACTTTTCCGCTCTTGCTCAGTGAGCATCACCTTTAACCACATTAACCTCAACATCACCATCTTCCCGACGGGCTGCAGACGAACCTATCACATTTTGCTAGTCCAACTTTGACTTTGCAATGTACTCCTCAAATTCATGCGACATCGGCCATGGATCAGGATCTAGTAGGTCACGGCTATGCCTGGTTTCTGGCGACCCGTCATTATCTCGACTCTCAAACGCTTGCCAGATGCTCGGCCACTAAAGTCAAAGGTCGCCCAGGTCTTCAAATATGCATATTATGTCTGCAATGGTGTTGGTGAGCTCCATTATTGCGTGTATAAGACTGACTGTAACACGAGCTTGATGGTCGTTAGAGTGGGGGCCGTTAAGGCCTCTCATCCATAGCTGGGAGTCGGAAGATACTTTTGCCGGTCGGGAAGTTATTTTTTTGCACTGGGTTTTTTTCTTCGTAAGGTCTAAATTAACTACAGTCCTTTGCCCTGTAGGTGAGCTTAAAAGACTCAAAATATATATGAGGATTCACCATGACCAAGTTCAAGCGCAATGCACAATCGCAGCCAAAGCATGGGCACCCGTTGTCCAGCGGTGCATCCAAGGCACCGGTTGCACCACCAGTCCGCCGTCCGGGATGGACTGGACCAAGCTATATACGGAAACCCGCCAAACAGACGCCTGCAGCAGTGAAAGATAATAGCTCTATAGAACAGATCCAGAGTCTATCTATTAAACATCAACAACTCATTCTTGATACAGTCAGAACTGCATTTCCTGCCGTTGACGAGTTCAGTGCATTGAGATCAGTATTACATGCCGTCAGAGAAGCCCTCGAGCAAAAGGACTACTGCAAAGCATTCGGAACTGAGGAGTTCTTGGAGGCATATACAATCCGTTGGAGCCCTAGTAGAGCTCTGACAACTGCGAATGTGTTGGCTTGGATGTGCAGTGAGATGGGAGAGGCTGCATGGGTCAAACAGTTCCTTCATGATGATGGGCAAAAGCCATCCAAGATTGTATGCATTGGGCGAGGAGGATCTGACTTGTTAGCATGTGCGGCATTGCTCAAGCACTCTCATCAAAGCAAACTCGACGAAATTTCCCACGAAGACAGCACTCTGGTTGATCTCAACCTCGTTGATAGGCACGATTGGTCAGGGGTTGTCACAAAACTACAACATACTCTCACACACGCTCCTCCTCTTTCTAAATATGCGACCGCCAAGGCACACGCTTCCAATGCGCCTGCTATCCCATCGCAAGTCTTGAATCTAGCAGTCAACCGCCTCGACATTCTCGAAAGCGGAAGTACAGATCTGGCTGCGATGATTGGGCCTCACCCGCCACTTATCACTCTCTTCTTTACACTCCACGAACTCTACTCAATCTCAATACCCAAGACCATGGCTTTCTTGTTGAGACTGACTTCAGAAGCACCGAAAGGAAGTCTTTTGCTTGTTGTAGATAGCCCTGGAGCTGACGTTGCGCTATCTGATAGTAGCGACAAGGGGCAGGAGAAGAGATACCCAATCGAGTGGCTACTTTACCAAGCTCTGCTACCGCCCAAGAGGAGGCCTTCTGCCAGCACAGATTCAGAAGAGGAGGAGGAAAAGCCAGCATGGGCGAAACTTATCGATGGTGGCCATGAAAAGGAGTACAAGTTACCTGCAGGACTAAGATTTCCAGGAAGTCTAGAGAATACCAGGCTCCAGGTGCATTTACTGGAGCGTCTATGATAGCTAAACGTATCTTGTAACTGTTGCTCGGAAATTAAATTGGCTGAACATGCTCGAGTCGTTCCATGTTCCAGCCCCCTGACTGCGGTGAAGAGTAATCGCTTTAGACTACATGGTCGCAAGGCACTGTTGTAGAGACACCAAGAAGCAAGCCAGGTAAGAAGAGAATGCACTGCATCGCTACAAAGCAGAGTAAACGTTCCTGGACGACGGGAACAATAGAGGAAACAAAGGCACAATGCAGATCTAAGGATCCCATACTGGCCCTGTCTTTAGTACTTCCCGCAAACAAGCCGCTGTACTTCTCTCCGCCCAAGAGGATCGTCCTTGAC
Organism: Fusarium sibiricum; assembly: GCA_014898995.1. Lineage (NCBI taxonomy): Eukaryota > Fungi > Ascomycota > Sordariomycetes > Hypocreales > Nectriaceae > Fusarium > Fusarium sibiricum. Next base: position 7,019 of record JAAVUF010001743.1, on the reverse strand, counting down.
GGAGATGACCCGATCGTTATCCCAGATGATGATAACCCCCAGGGCACTGCGGACGACCCTGTCTGTCTCGATTAGGTAGCTGGGGATGGCTTGTCATGTACATATGTGTTTGAGATCCTTGGCGAAACAAAGACTAGCTGTATTATGATGCAATTCAACGTTGTATTGAGATAGGGAGACTTCGACTACTAGAACACGAAGAGCAAAATACAAACAGTTTACCCAGATTTTCCGGTTTCTCAATAATGGACGTAGATCTCAAATCCACATGCCGATCTGCAACCGTACCATATGGATCAACATTACCGACTCTTACTCGCCCGTAACTGAAGATATTCATCTTTCGATTGGACTTCGTACAATCGAAGTGTCGCCTCCCTGTCCAGCTCCCGTCTGGTCAGATCAATCGCCTGATCAAGGATATGTACATACTCCCAACACTTCCAGACACCCGCAGGATATGCGTTCCTGGTATCATTCACTACAGCTTGACAACCTTGAGGCACCCCCGGGTTGAAATCGCAGCGAATGACAGTGGATGTCTGGTCCACCAACTGCGCAATGGCATCTTTGAACCCATCTTCCAAAGTGAATCTGAGCTTCAATTCTTCCACTCGTCTGTCCGGAAGGTATTCGAATAGGCCCTCTTCCAGACACTCACGTATGGCCTGATCCCAGGCAATGCGTTTATGAACCCTCTGCTAGAAAATCTCTGGGCCAACTTCGTGGTAGGGGCTAGATTCCAGTATCAAAGTTAACGATCCGGAAGGAATGTCTTCATTAGCCGCTTCAAGAGCGTTGAGAAGCCAGTGTGATAAATTAGGTATCAAGAGGTCATCATAGAGGATCCAATCAACGCCGTCGTGTAATACCTCTAATGCGGCGACATGACCGTCCTTGACAGCGTACAGGGTATTGACAACATTGATACGACGTTGTATTCGAAGCAAAGGGTTCTCCTTCAGAAACAAAACCAACCCGTGAATGTGGAGCGACATATTGTTCACTGAAGGACTATCCTCATGGAGAATCATAGTGCGGATTTGTGTTCGTTGAGTATTTGAAAGCAGGCCCAGGAATCGAATGGCGGAGGCAGCAGCAGAGAACCTGATCTTCTCGCGTGTACGAGACTCGAAATCGAATGGAGGGTTATCGTCGTCGTCGTCGTCGTCGAGTAGGTGGTTTAGTGGATCATTGCGACGGTCGGAGATTGAGGAGTATTGGTAAAACCAAGTGTTGGGAAGCTTCCATACAAGATCAGGAATACCAAGACGATCCATGGCGCTTGCAAGCTGAGACTGTGAAGGAATAGCCCAGGTTTCGAATCGGAGGTCAAAGAAATCTTGTGCAGGGTATTTGCCTTCCCAATGTGGCAAGCTCGTGTATACGCGATCGCTAAATTCTGCCGGGTTCTCCTCTGCGATGAGTTGTAGGCAATGGGTCAAACACTGGCGAACTTCCCCAGAGTACTTGTCCCATCGCTGATAGGCATGGTCACGCCGGTCTTGTTCCCCGTACGGGCGATGCCTTCTCCACACTGCGTAGTGGTCAACACGATTATGCACCCAACCATAGCTATTGTATGTGTGTCGATACTTTGGTTCAATATCTGGCGCAAAGGTGCTAATGTGATGTTTATAGAAATCCTCTAAAAACTGGCAAACAGCGGGTCGCACACGGTTTGGGGAATTGGTACCGTCCAGATCTTGATTAGATCTGTCATTATCGCCAGTGTCCCAGACGCGAAAGTGAAAGGCGTGTTCGGCTTCAAGCTTGGAACGGAAGTTTGGGAACTTCTTCTCCAGTTTCGCGTGCATCTCCGGGGTGATGAGATGAGAAAGGTGTAGCACAAGGTCTTGTTGCAGGACATAATAACATGTCGCTACAAGATTGAAGCATCCAGCTAGACTGCGCCAGTCCTCACGATAGAGGGTTGAGAAATGAATCGTGTTGACGGCAAGAGGGAGATGCTTACAGTCATTGGCAATCGAGTTGCATGTGTAGATGAGAGAAAGGTCGATCATGGTATTGTCCGCATTCCTGAGCTTGTCCGACTGGCCATCGTAGACGTAGCCGCCTTGGACTTTGAAGTATTCACGAAAGATTTGCTGTCTTATCTCCACGGGGAGATCCGTGATCTGGCGTTTGGTGGTCATGGTGGATGAGTCCTGCTGGGCGAGAGATCGTGCGTTGGCGGAAGGAAGATGGTAAAAGCTTGAGTTGGAAGTGGAATGGAGTTTTATACTTGCAGGATGTGAGTCATCATCAAGCAACCAGGCAACCAATAGAACCAAGACGAATGCGGTACGAATTCAACAAACTCAAATTGCCAACACGCCAACACATGCATGCAAAGGGGAAAAAGAGGGTTTTGTAGCCGAAGCCTTATATTTATTTATTTTAGCTTTAAACCGAAGCCCAAGCCTTCTCAATGTTCCTCAAAAATCTCAACTAGAAGATCCGTAGATCAAAAACTCAATAAATCAAATCATGGGATATCTCAATAACTAACTTCCCCAACAAACCTTCATGCTGCTAAAGACATTAGTCAATTGCCATACTGAATAGTTCAAACTTACTGACTCAGAGAGCAGCTGTCAACGCAGCAACGACTGAACTCTATGATGAGGGCTACTGCATATGTTAATGACATTTCTCACCAGAGAATGTACACTTACTCACTGATAGAAGATGCTTCTGCCAAGCTGTACGCACAGTAGCTGTTTCTTCCACCTGAAATCATCGATCCACCAAGTCTACAGCACTGCAAGTCAGCATAGCAATAGAGACTAGCAGCCATTGCAGGAACACACACTCGCCCGAAGACCCTCGGAGCTGTTCACACAAGTTAGCATCAGCCAGAAAAGCACAAGACAAGTCGCATACCTACTCATCCCAATACCAAGCTACTCCAAAGAGGAGTCAGTGCAAGCAAATCAAAAAGGCAAAAGCACTCACACAGTCAGTCAACCCCTGGTCCCTCTGTCAAATCAGTCAGTATATCTTCATCACAAAGCAAAGTACAACGTACCTACACTTTGCTCCATTGAGCTAACCACAGTCGCAGATGCCGTATCGACGTACAACCACTGCTGATAAGGTTAGCAATAGAATCATTCTGATCTTGATATTGTCGTTAACCTACATCGCCAAAGCCTAACAAGGCGATGCCAATACTCCTTGTCTTGCGATGCCGATCTCGAGATCGAGACCCTAGAACCGACCCTTGCGTCGTTGTCGAGGGATTCTGAGCTGGCAACAGAAGCCTTCGCCATAGGCCGGGATTCCAAGCCGTCTGGCAAGAATGTCATCACTAAAAATTATATTAGTAAGTGCCTATAGATTTATAGAAATCTGAGTTACTCACAGTTGACAGCCTTTGGTTACATGGTTCTGCAGCATCTGTACGGGGAAGACGCTGGTCTCTCGGACGAGCTAGAGGCTCTGAGAGACCTAGAAGCGATGCTCAGGCCAGAGACAGGATTGATCCTGCTTCCCGAGCAGGAGGAGTTCATGACGGCCGTCAACGGACTAGAATACGGTTAGCTATGAAGATACAGTAAGGAAAGGATTGGATGGACGTACACAGAGGTCGTCTTGTGACTGCTCAGCTTGTCTATGTTGGTCACCGATGTGATGGATGTCTTCAACCGGAGGGTCGAGGTCATCGATATGAGGCCGTGACTAAAAGCATTAGCAAAACTGACACAGCATAGAGGGAAAGTCGCCTCAGGCAAGAGTACCATACGGACCATGCTGGTCGTGGCCTGAGACCACGGGTGCGCGACTGCTAAAGACAGCCGGGTCAGCGGCAGACTTGGGAGTGAGAGATGGCAGGAGACAGAGGGACTGGCTTACTGACAGGCGCTGTGTGCGGGGTTGTTGGGGTTGACTGGGGATTCGCTGTAGCACGACAGTTAGCGTGCAACTGGAACGTGTTGTTGAGAGGAGATGACGGGGTCGTACGGACGGGCAATTCGAAGGTTAAATCTACTGAGCATGGTCAGTAGATGATTGAAGATCGGATCGTGAAGCGCGCAGAAGGTAGTGGAGAGTCGGGGGTTGGGGGTCGGACATACGGGTTGCTGTCTGGGTCCAAAAGAGAGGTCAGTACAGCCATAATAAAGTAGTCCAACTTGTAACAAAACTTACGATGTGGAAAGTTATTTCAGATAGGCCCGAATCCAGAAGTTGACTGACTGAATCAGTTATCAGCCAAACAGATTTTGACATGTCGAAGTCTGACTTACACTCGTGAGGATGATCCGGTCATGTGACCTTCACTTATCCCGTTGCCTACCCTCTACGGACGTCAGTAAAAGTTGATTCTGTTGAGAGACAAGTTTGGCTGAACTTACAGAGACAAGTCAATGTTATCAACCGTGTTTTCAACTTGGGGTTGGCTCCTTCTTAGACCAATCAAGGTAATAAAGGAGCCTGAAAAAGATACCGTATCAGGAGGACACAACTCAGAAAAGAAAAGATAAAAGAGAATATGTACAAACGAAGGGGAAGAGAATTAAACATTGACAGAAATATCCTCCTTTATAAAAGGTATGTGAAAGTGCCTAAGCACTGTTGTGCCGATCATAAAACGGCGAGTCCTCTCGAATGTAGTCGTACTGGGAGTCGAGTGGGAAGTAAACCATGGCCCATTGCGTAGCAAGCTTTGCATGGTCTGTAAGAAGGTTGTTCCAATCTAGTCTGCCAATGCGATTGACCAACTTCTGTCTTGCGGTAACAAGTTCTGGACAATGAAAGAACATGTGATAGACAGTTTGTTTTCGATGTCCGCATGTGCATGCTGCAGATATAGTAACCTGTTGCTCGGCGAGATCACCAGCTTCGGAGCTAGGGAGGACTGGGCGCCGGATCCTCATGTCGTGCAATGGACCGTTCAAAGCAATCTTCTCCGTGCGCAATTCGAGTAGCAATGTACTCTCACCCCGTCGCAGACCCTCATAAAGATCGAGACTCTCATGACCCCAATCCTCCCTCAAACTAGCAGGACGGTGCTTACCTGGGTATCTGTCCGCTCGCTCACACTGGTACTTGTTCCATTCCTTGGAACTTTTCCGCTCAGCATCCTCGCGTGCCAGGTCATTAATGGCTTGCTTGCGCTTGTCCCGCACCCGCCAGGCTTTGAGAAAATTGTCCTCATCACCTCCTTTCTTCAACAGAAGGGTCTTGGCAGCTCGTATAGCCAATGCGTGCGCTTCCTTGTCGAGTATATCCACTGACGTGCGGTTGTGACCCCGTTGGGATGAAGGCGCGTTGCGTAGTGGGCGGACATAGGGTTTCTGCTCCTGGACCTCCATAAATAAGGCTCGTGCAGCTTGTGCCCTTCTGTAGAGATAGACGCGAATGTTGGGGATGTGAAGCTCCTTCAGAATGACTTGCTTCGGCGATTGACCAAAAAAGGCTGTGACGACCTTGAGTGCCTTGTACTGAATTGACTCAAGTCGGTTCACTTGTTCCTTCAGTGACTGTGGAAGGGTCTCCTTTGGGCTGTATAGGTACCAAGCTTCACATGCATATGCGAATATGGGCAAGATGCTACCCATATAGAACTCCCTTGCTCCCTGAACTGTCAAGCCAACTTTGCGCCTGGCTATGAATTTCAGATGCCTCAGCTTCTTGTTGACCCTCTTCTGAATATCATCGACGTGTGCTTTGAAACCAAGCTTGGGGTCAAGAGTGACTCCGAGCATCTTGACCTTCTGCTCTCTAAAGCACGTAAGGTTGCCAGAAACTCCAGGAATGTCAGGCAAGGATTGACAGTCAGGCGACTTGTCGCGAGGGTTCTTGAAGTGTGTGATGCTATACTTCTGCGGCGAGAACTCCGTCTCCGTCTCCTTCGCCCATTGTGCGATCGTACGATGGACTTGCTCCAACGCATCGCAGTTTTTGCGGTAGGATTGAGACGAGACGATGACGTATGTGTCGTCGACGTAGGAGAAAAAATAGATCACGACACCGTTGACCTTTTGCGCCTCGAGCAACTCAAGCAAAGGGGCCATAAAGAATAAGAATAGAAGTGGTGAGAGTGGCGATCCTTGCGGAATGCCAACGTTGACGCCATTGAGATCGGAAGTGCTATCGGGGAGCATGAGTATGATGTAGCGGTTGGAGAGGAAGGACTGCATCATGCGAATATAATACTCAGGTAAGCCCTTGTCTGCAAGTACCTGAAGAATCAGGGCGCGATAAATCCGGTCAAACGCCCTTGCCATATTGAGACCCAACTTGGTGAGTTTCCGTAACTGTGCCAACACCAGCCTCTTTTTCTTTCTGGACCAGTTTCGATGAATGATGTTCGTCAATATCTTGATGCACTCGGTGGTTGACTTGCCCGGGGCGCCGTATTGAGATGCAGGAAGGAGAAGGTGGGCTATGACAACCAGCTTGGGGCGGTTGGCCAAGAACTTCTCGGACAGCTTTCCAACGGAAGCTAGAAGAGCAATCGGACGCCAGCTTTTTGCTGACGCATATGACTCCTTTTCTGGCTTTGGGATGTTGCACACGAGGGCAGTTTTGAAGCAGGCAGGGAAGTAACTGAGCTTGATGCAGGCACCAAAGAGGATGGTGAGGTAAGGGACAAGCGTGTCTCGTGCCAACTCGCCAGGAACCGTGTCAAGTCCAGGTGCCTTCTTCCGGCGTAATTCATTGATAAGGCGCTTGACATCCGTCTCATCCAAAGACATGTCCATCTCGAACACTTCGCGTTCCGGATTAATTTTGGGGAAAGGAACTGTAGTCATATTCTTGGTCTTGGACGTAGTTTTCCAAAATGTCTCGATTAAATGCCGATACTTCTCCTCATTGGAAGTATAGGAGACGCCAGAGGCATCTTTGAGAGCGGGCATAGTCTGGGCGATGCGTGCCCGGGATCGTCGTTCACCCAGCTTGGCTGCTTTCCATGTAGCGTATTGGGACTCTCCAAGCTCTTGCACGTAGTCACGGTAGGGGTTATCCTTTGTGGTCCGTTAGTGACGTCGTCGCTGGGTCCGACTGTTGGC
>JAAVUF010001740.1:0-44621 GCA_014898995.1 Fusarium sibiricum | reverse complement strand
GGTGGGTACTGCATGGTACATGTTGATAATCTTGACGATGCCTTTCGCCACCCAGTTCCAGTTATGAAACTACAATGATGTTGAGCTAAAATTTTCTATGTACGGGACAGTAATTTTGTTATTTTGGTCCTTACAAACATAAGGTAGGCAGTAGATTCGGGCAACTTCCTCAGAACAATCGTGATTCAGTACTCAGAATCTTCGTCGTCCGATCAAGCAAGGGCTTCCCGTATCGCCACGTCTACAGGGTAAGTGTGGTCGTCGCGCATATCATGCGACTCTAGGTATCTTCAGATATGGTACATGGCGCGCTAGGAAGACCAATGGCTAAGAATATGTGTAGCAGTAGGCAGGTAGTGATAATAGAGCAGATATCATAGGTCTTTTGTCATTCTCTTTCAGTAGGTAGGTAGTGACAATATGAGCCGTTCAAAGTCGATATATGTATAATTGCTCTACGGCTGGTGAAGGCATAAGTGTGCCAAAGAAGCAGTCAGTTTGTGATGACAGGATGTTGTGTCTTCTTCCTATTTTAATTTCATTTCCTCCCGAATACTAGAAATGTTAGTATCGAAATGTGGTCAAGATGCCCAAGAGGATGTGTAAATTAACAGAGCAGGCAATCCCATAAAGAAAGATTGTATCCGCGTTAATTGTCTACAGTACCTACCTGCCCGAGATGAAAGGACCTTTTGATGGAATAAACTCAGTATAAGAAACGATCATACGTGTTACGTAGATGACAGGTAGTTTACCTCTCAAAGGTGTCTACTAATTTTACCTAGGTACCTATCTTGTAGATGCATCTGATACGAACCTGTTATTTTGAAAAGGAAGCGTTGGTGAGGAAGCCAAGATGAGAATTGATTTCTGATTCAAGTAACACGCCAATCTCCAAAAGGCACAGACCAATAAATTTAGCCCAGCCGCCCAGATACTGGAAGCTTCAGTCATGATTTAGCGTCGTGATAGTCGTCAGGTACCTGACGGATGAGGGCCATCTGCGGCTCACAAGCGATGTGCACTTGAAGCACTTCATCAATTACCTACCTATCTATTCACCAGTCACCTCAGATAAATGCCAGATTGTGACTTGTTATTGGGTCATTACCTCCATAGGACTCCATGCTAATTAGCTGGCACCTTGGTAGAGGTACCTTGTGTTGACTACCTCCAACTAAGAAGCAACTACACCTACTAGGTACCCAGGTATCAATCATGGTATTATGGTCCATGTCTAGGATGTCAAGAAAGCCGAATCTTACAAGATGACTACCTGTTACCTATCATTGACATGCAGACTTTATGTTGAAAATTCATCCAATAAATATGTCATCGACTTCTACACATAACTACTACTAAGGCAGTGGGCTATTCAACCTACTGTTACCTGCTAACAGGTACATGTGCAGATAGGTCTGTACCTCTTAAGGTATCTGTGGGACATCTTGATTTTCAATTGCCAGATATGGATGTATGTTTCTGGATAATCAAAGTACACAGGGAGTGTTTCTACTTCGCTCGTTCACTCCCTGGTACACACGTGCTTGAGCGTGAAGCAAAGCATCCAGACATAATTCAAGACAATTTGAAGTTCGCTGGGTTCTCCTTTGTTGACCCCTTAAGTTTAAAAGACAAGGTTGGCGACGGCCTAAGGCGTCCGTCGTCTTTCGCTTCTCTGTACGCTCGTAATCTTGAGGTGGGCTGGTACTGAGCTGGGGGTGGCCTCGTACCTCAGGGAGCGGAGCGACCAACCTGCCTTTGGTACTGGACTGTTAATGGATCGCTGCTGGCCTGGCTGTGCTCTAGGTGCTTTTTTTACTCAGACAGGTCTCCATAGTTTACAGCCCGCTTCCAGTACAGTACAACGCAACGCAACGCAATGCAAAGCAAAGCAACAATCCGCCTTTTAATAATTTGTCGCTAACCACCTCACCTGTACCAACCTCGTATCTCACCTTGACATCTCTCGCTCTCAACTCCAACGTAAATTGCTCAACATCTGTGATGCTCCAGGGTTCACGCCGCCGTCAGTGGCCGACCGTCCCTTGCTCACGACTCGCGTTTCTCCTCCCCGTGCGAGTCGAGCTTGAGCCTGCCCACTTCCCCTGAGCATCTGCCACAAGGCTTCTCCATCGCCCACCATGAATGGGGACCTGAGCCTTTCTCAGGCCCTAGGCGGACTGCGCATCGCCAACCCTGACGACGCCGCTGAAGCTGTTAATGCTTCATCAACTACTCCCGTTGGACCCGATTCTATCACTCAAAATACGTCCCTCTCTGCATCAACGTCAACCTCCGCCCTCCCCTCCACGCCTCAACCAACAGTCACATCGACAACGCCCTCACCTTACGATGCCATTCGCCTCGACCCTATAGATGCCGGCGTCGAATCATCCCTCACCGACCCCCGACTCGTCCCATCTGCTCAGTCAACCGACCTTACTTTAGAAACAAGCCCCTCGACGGGTCCTTCGCAGCCATTATCTCAAACGGAGGCATCGAGGACATCCATTTACGGCATGCCCAACGCGCCCGAACCTGGCTCTGGTCTCTCTTACCCTGCCAGGGAGTCTAGCCGACGAGATCCCCATCGCTTTAACAAATCGAGTCGACCAGTATCGGGCCTAAACCCTGGAGGCAGTCCGTTACCACCCCGAGGGAGTTCAAGAGGTATGGGTGTAGGATACGCAGCCGGGCCCGGCGGACCTCAGCCGAATCAGCCATACGCCGGTGATGCGCCGGTTCCCACCAGCAGAGAAGACTGGCAGGAGCGCGGAGCTGCCGTAGGAGTTCGGCGAGAAGTCGATGCGAATGGGCGTACCGTGGTCCGACAGGTCAAGAAAGGTGTCCGCGACTTTTCCTTTGGACGTACTCTTGGAGAGGGCTCGTACAGCACAGTATACATGGCGACTGATCGACAAACACTCAAAGAATACGCCGTCAAGGTACTTGAAAAGAGACACATTATCAAGGAGAAGAAAATCAAGTATGTCAACATTGAGAAAAACACTCTTAATCGACTTACCGAGCATCCTGGCATTGTCCGATTATACTACACATTCCAAGACGAGACATCCCTCTATTATGTTCTCGATTTATGTAACGGTGGAGAGCTTCTTGGTGTCCTGAAGAAGACAGGTACTTTCGACATCGAGTGCACCAGATTCTACGGTGCACAGATTCTCGATGCAATTGATTATATGCATTCCCGGGGCGTCATCCACCGAGATCTAAAACCCGAAAACGTATTGCTGGATGATCAAATGCATGTCAAGATTACGGATTTTGGAACTGCTAAATTACTGAAGGACCCTCGAGAAGATGGGTCAACCGCATCTGCCAGTGGTGTCCCTGACCCAGGACGCGACGAAGATAGCCGTGCAGCATCGTTTGTTGGCACCGCCGAATACGTGAGCCCTGAACTCCTCACACATAAGAATGCTTGTAAGGCTAGCGACTTGTGGGCATTCGGATGCATCATATATCAACTCTTGGCTGGCCGACCACCTTTTAAAGGAGGTAGCGAGTATCTTACCTTTCAAAAGATTGTCAATCTTGAATACGAATTCCCTCCTGGGTTTCCGCCAGCTGCTCGAGACCTCGTGGAGCGTTGCTTGGTACTTGAACCTGCTAGGCGACTCACAGTTGAGCACATCAAGAACCACGAGTTCTTTGATGGGCAACCATTTGGAAAAGGTCTCTGGAGGACAAAAGCACCTCGCTTACGCCCTTATGTAGCGCCCCCGCAAGAGCCGCAGGTCATCCAGCTTAACGGGTTTTCCAACTCTGCAAACCCGGCCAACAACTCGAGAGCACCCCCTGTGCCCCAGGCGACCCCCTCTAATGGGAGCAATCGGCCTTCTAGAATAATCACCGAACTCCCTCCCCCCACACAACTTGACATTGAATGGTCGCCTGTGTTGACTAAGAACAACGAGCGCATTCTCAAGCTAGGTGATCTCATGGTGGTCTCAACGCCTTTGCCATCAAGCCCCCATGGAAAGGAACCAGGAGAAGGACATAAGAAGTTGTCTCGTTTCTTCATTGGAAGCACAACAAAGAAGCGCCAGCGCTTGGTTATGATTACCTCAAGCGGTCGAATTGTGCTTGCTCCAGCCGGTGGCGAGGAAAAACGGGCAAAGCAAGAGCTGTCCTTGCTCGGCTCAGATTGCTCCTGGAAGACTCAGGTCGATGCAAAGGGACAAACAGTATGGTGTGTCAATACGGTAAGCAAAATCTCACATTTGTGGATACTTTGATCATTGTACTTACAATCACATACAGGGTGGTCACCATTATACATTTGAAGAGGCCAAATCCTCATCAACTCCACCGGAAGGCGGTTCGGCCGCCGCTGATTGGGTTGAGTGCTTGGAGCGGGCCAGAGATATGGCGCTTTCTCAAAGCATGGTCACCTCTTATGGAGGCGACAGTGGATTTGCCGACATGTCGTCTCAAGTATCGAGTCCTTCAAGTACGCTAGGGGGACCGGGCAACTATTCTGAAGGTTTTGGAATAAGCGATCGACAGGGACGGAACCATTTGAGTAAGAATCAGGGGAATGCTGAAGATCCGGCACCTAAGCGCAACCGGTTCAGCAAGAGACAATCAAGAAATGGTCTCGGCTCTGCATTCTGAGGAGTTACCGACGACAACGAAACTGAATGGGCGAACCCGAGGTGCTTATGAGCTGTGGACCATTCCAGTCGATCTCATCTGGCATTTAACACCCCATCGATTACATTCAGTACGTTGATGGCATTGAGAGCGTGGCGTCTTAATTGAGGAGTTTTAATCATATGAGCGGACTGGCCAATGCATTGTTTTGGGCTGCATTTTATTTGAACGTTGGGGGGAATGGGAATGGATGAAAGGTTCAGCAGCTACGCGGCTGTTGATGGATGAATTGCATGGTCCAAGACTTCTAGATTTCAAGAAGCTCAATCCACTTCACCATATGGCTATATGCAAGCTTCGGGGAATCAGCCTTCTTTTCACTTGTGTATGCTCGCGCAAAGTGTTCGTGGAGAGGGGCGCAATCTGAGCCCTTTTCGGAAGATTTTAAAAAGGACAGCGCCGAAGAACCAGTGTCTTCTAATAACAATACAAAATAACACGTACTGGCGAAAGAAGGCCGATTTCTAGTCGAGTCCCTGGCTTTACTACAAGTGTTCTCGACAGCTATCTATAGTTATGGACGTGGGTCTCTATCAAGTGATAGTTGAGCACTCGATGTGTGCAATATGTTCAGGTAGGTTGGGCCTACAAGAAACTACTTAATAATTAAATTGATTGTTGTAGAGATGTCAGTTGCCCCTTTTGCAAAGCTGCCTAGGTAGGGTCCATAGTATGAGCCACGTTTTCAGCAGTTTCGAACTATGACTTGGACGTTATATTCCCAGTAATGCGATGCAGGAATTTTCAGGACCATGGTTCATGTTTAGTTGATGTACGGAGTAGCAGACCTCAAAATTTGTAACCAACGTGAGATATCTTAGTACCTTAGCAGGTAGTACCTACCTAGGTAGTAGAGCTGAGGCGTGCCCACATTAGACACATCACGTGAGCATTTTTGGCTATCGATTTCTCGCGACGCAATGCGATGCGACGCGACACGATCAACGTGAAATTCCACCAGCCGACGCCTATCGAATCCCAACGTAAGACCTCGAAATTTCGGCAAAATGCAGCCTCAATATCGCGCCTATGCGCAGCAGGTTCCCCAACGGTCACCTCATGCAACGAACCAGCGTCGAGGTGGAATCGGTACGCTCTTGATTAACACCAAATGCTGTTGCCTATCTCAATCCGGGCAAATCCCATGTATCTACCTACTAACTTGGACTTCTTATCAGGCCCTATGATGTCCTCTGGGCCTCACCCCTCTGTTCCTCTCACACAGGCACAGATTGCTCAACAACAACAGGCCCAGGCCCATGCCAGCGAGCTTGCCAAGCGACGTAGTCGAAAGCCTACCGATAAGAACATCCCTGAAGGAGTCGAGGATAGCATTGTTGATGCAGATGGCGTTCAACGATACAAAGATCTACGAGATGTCGAGCGACGACTTGATGCAACTATCACGCGAAAACGTCTGGATATTGTTGATTACACGAGCCGTGGATCCAAGGTTAGTTTGCAACCCGCCAGGACCTGCTATGAGACACCCATTGACCGACCTTCTAGAGATATAAAACATTGCGGATTTGGATCAGCAACACGGTCGAGGATCAAATCTGGCAAAGCAACGGACTGAACTCCGACTCATTCGACTTTACTCCTAGTATGGAGGCTTCTTACCGAGTTAAAATTGAAGGCCGTCTACTTGACAACGAAGACGAGGAAATTGAGCAGCCCACGACCCAGGACTCTGCGACCGAGGAAGGAAAGGACTCAAACGAGTCGGCGTCCAAGCAAAAACCAGCAGAGAAGCCTCGATTCTCGCACTTTTTCAAGTCCCTGAGTGTCGACTTTGACCGATCCCGTTTTCGAACTGGCAACGAACAAACAGTGGAGTGGAAAAAGCCCGATGCTTCCACCCGAAACCAGCCCGCTGCCAGTCTCCCCGCTGCAGCAGACTTTGATGAATTCACCTTCAAAAGAAATGGAGACGAAAACCAGAACATCACCATCAATCTATTCCGCCAAGAATCCCCTGAGAGATATCAGTTGAGCCCTGAGCTTGCTGATGTCGTGGACATGAAGGATGCTACCCATCAGGAGGCGGTCATGGGTCTCTGGGAGTACATCAAGTTGCTTGGACTGCAAGAAGACGAGGAAAAGCGCAATTTTCGCTGCAACGAGCCTCTGAAGAAGGTCGGTCTCTTTCTAATCTCTGCTGTGAATACAATCCTGACAATAGATACAGGTCATAAGACAAGGCGATGTCGGACACATCCCTCTGCTCAACGATTATGTGCAACAGCACCTTCGTCCTCTTGAACCCACCCGCCTACAGTACACCATCCGAGTTGACCAGGAATTCCACAAGGATCCACAGCCCACGATTTACGATATCCAGGTCCCCGTTGAAGATCCCCTACGTGATTCCCTACTGCCTCTCCTCAACAATCCGCAGTATATCGCAATGCTCAAGGAGGTGACAGGACTTGACGACCAACTTGCTCGCGTAGTTCAAGCTATCGCAGTATCAAAGGCCAAGCATTCCTTCTTCGAATCTCTCAGCAAGGATCCGGCCAACTTTATCAAGAACTGGCTGAGCTCGCAAAAGAGAGACCTCGAGGTGATTATGGGAGAAGCACCAAGAGGAGGCGGAGAGCACGCATCGGGCGATGAATGGCGCCGCGGTGGAAAGGATAGTGTGTGGGCCACCGAGAACGCCCGCGAGAGTGTCAACGTCTTGCTCTCCAAGCAGCGTTGAACAAACACTGAGCGCTATCGGTTTGCTGAAGTAGCGAATACCGACTGCGCACTGGGAGTTACTGAATTTTAGACTACATACTGGGAACAAGGGGCGTTGGGAGCGTCTTTTGTATAATAATATCATGAGCCAAGATCGGCGGAACGACATTCGTGTCCTGATGCAGTCAATGCCACGGCCAGGAGCGCTAAGATACTGTAGGGGTAACAAATATGAGAAAGGGTAAAATATGCAATGCCATTGTGATAGAACAGAAAACTGCGCTCTTTTGGCCTCACATGCCGCCATCGCCTATGAGTGAAAAGCACGGTGAAACGCCGCCTGGAAATGCACGGCGAGGATATGTCATAGCGAAACGAGTACAACAGCATACCAGCGGTTACCGCTGGGGAGGAACAGGAACGGCCGGCATATTGCGAATCTGCTTGATCAAGAACTCTCTCTCGTCGATGAATTGTTCGTCGTCTGTCCGATCCTCAAGAAAGTGGGAAAGGAAAGTAAGAAGCTTATCGCGGTTCATGAGAAGAATCTTCTGGACGGCAATGGACTTGTGCGGGTTGGCAACAAAGACCTTGAATACGTGGAACCCTTCGTACTGGACCATTTTCCTATCATCGCGCAGGAGGTTCATGCATATTTTGAGGTGCTCGCCACGGTCAACATAAGCAGTCATTACGCTATAGTTGGAGCGATCCAGCAGGATCTCACCCAGAAGCTTGATTGATTGACGTTTGGTCACGTAGCTGTTTGACTGAACCAGGATATTGTTGTATTTGTCGAAGAAAAGTTCGAAGTTGGCAGACAAGTACCTGGGTACAAGATCCTTGTGGCGCGTTAAGAGTTCCTACAAGGAAGTCAGTGTCCGCAAGCGAAGAAGCCAAGATGTGACCAAAGAAAGCTCACCCGGAATGTAGTAAAAGCATCAGCTGCCACCTCGAAGGAGCTCTTATCTACCCAATCGAAGAATCTCCAAAATACGCCTCTGCCACTTTGGGGCCGGTCACGGTCAATGGCGTTAAGTCCCTTGGAACTTGAACCAGGCTCGTCTCCGTCGTCATAGAGAATGATGGCAGCTGCTGCCTCGTTCTTTAGCAGCTCTCGCAGGACAGAACCGGCTGGCGTAGCGCTCTCCTTGTGATCGTAGCCGCGACATAGCTCGACTAGGACTTGAGGACGATTGCACACAACGTACGACAGTGCAAGAGGATCGCTCTTTGGGGCGGCGGTGGCGGGACGGAAACGGAAGACGTAGGAGAAGATAACCTGCGTATCTTTACGTGACTCGAACGGCAAGCGGAAGAGGTTGACAGCGAGGAGGTGGAGAAGGTCTTCGTCAATGAGTCCAGTTACGAGCTGTAGGATTTGTTCTGGTGATGTATCGGCCTCTTGGGAGATGTCTCAGCCATTCGTCCAAGGGTTCGTACGACAAGTGAGGGAGAGGGGCATACCAGGAGTGCCTTGAAGGATGGTCTTCATTTGGCTCAGAACTCGGGCAAGCTCTTCGGCCTTTCAAAGTCAGTGCTTGTTCTTGAATCGAATGATACGGTCACTACCTTGGACGGACCTTGCGGTCCCTCAAGCTTCAAGACATGCTCGCGGGCTTGCTTGGGCAGATCAGCGACTGTGCGTGTCCGGGCCCTTCCAAACAAGAACGACATAGCTCGGGGTAATGGACCAGAATTGTGTCAAGAATGCAGAACTCTCTGTAATAAGGCAAGAATTCACAGACTGTCGGGATGTGGTTCGTAAGTGATTACTTGATGGTAGTATACGGACGGCAGCGTTCGACGTCAGGCTTGTTATCGATAGCGGTATGGGTCTCAAGGACCTGGAAACATAAAACGCTAAAGTACTAAATTAGGCGAGTAATGCCCAACCTAGAGCACTTAGGAATTCCGAGCAGGTAAAGAGCAACAGAAAGGGAGAGTGAAGGACGGTACGGAGAGTGTTGACGAAACATGGGCTAAATAATGTCGGAGTGGGTTGACGGTTGACAACAATCAGATACCGTAGTACCTGGGCTATTCATATCAGCTAACAACCAACTTACCAAGGTTGCTTGGGGTTGTTGTTTGGATTCCATCTGCGGGCAGCGACCACCCACGCGCCACATCAAGCCCCAGTCATTTTAGTGTTGGAGCTTTAAAGTGACACAATCGCCAATCTCGATACAAGTCGAGTTTTGTTAGTTACGTTGTCGTAGACAGTCGTGAACATTGGATGGCATATAGTACAAGAGTGTAATTATCGGCGCGATTCCGGCAGCCTGGTGCATATCTAAACATAACCGTAGCATCTTAGGTCAAGTTACTGATGTCGCGTAGGACCTCGACATATTTCCAGGTCCTGTACACAGGTGGTAGTTACTCGATTTCTGGTGCATATTCCTTGACATTCATCGATCGTTCAATTGAATACCTGTAGAATTTCCCATTATTCGCCATTCACGAGTCAATACATCCATTTTGCCTTATGAATATTTCACATCCTTGTTTCTCCATACGTACGAACGCCATCAGAAATCAAGTCAAGTTGGGGTGGCTCCTTGGGGATTTAGAGGTGCGGCGGGCGATTACAGAAGCGATTCCCGTTTATGATAATGTGCCATGTTAGGTTAATACCTAGGTAGTTACTAAGGTAACTACCTACCTACTAATTAGCTGCGGGCTTCAAGCCCAGTCAATATTGTCTTCCATCTTGGTGATTTAAAGCTAGAAGAGCCTTGATTCCCTTAGAGAGCCCCAGTAAGCAAGCCCCTAGAGTCCCGAAAGTCGGCCGACAAGGACCCCTCCATTTCGTGCACTGTAGACCGACGCGGGGCACATATTTCACCCCACTTTCTGCCCGTCCTCTTGACTCACCCACCATCGCAAGGCACCTTTTTATTAAACCTGCCCCTCCATCGACCGACGATTTGCATTGTCGCTTGGCATACATTCTCAAGGTCTTCCGTGCGCTGACCAGACTGCCAGGCGAGACTTCTCAAACGGTGAGTAGATCCGAGAACCCTTTAAGATCAACAACGGACTCGTTACTCCGTCCTGAGTTCCCCCACCTCGCCGTTTTAAAGCATGTCCTGGGTTGACTAACCCTCGCTCACTTGTAGTCAAACCGTCAGTCACCATGTCCATCGATTTTCCCAAGGAAGAGGAGGCTGTCCTCCAAAGATGGCGCGAGATCGATGCTTTCCTCCGACAGGTTCGTTTCCTGAATGACTGCACTGTGCAGACTCTACTGAATGATTTCTCTGACTTAAGTCAACGCTATAGGTAGAACTGTCTGAAGGTCGGCCTCGCTACACTTTCTACGATGGACCTCCTTTCGCGACCGGCCTCCCTCACTACGGACATCTTCTTGCTTCCACCATCAAGGATGTTATCCCCCGATACTGGTCCATGAAGGGCTTCCATGTCGAGCGTCGCTTTGGTTGGGATACCCACGGTCTTCCTATCGAGCACGAAATTGACAAGAAGCTTGGAATCTCCGGAAAGGCTGCTGTCATGGAACTTGGTATTGCCAAGTACAACGAGGAGTGTCGTTCTATCGTTATGCGCTATGCCAAAGAATGGCGACAAACAATCGAACGGTTGGGTCGCTGGATTGACTTCGACAACGATTACAAGGTGAAGAAGCCCACAACTATTTGCATTATATCAGGTCGCTAAAACGCATCACTACAGACTATGCACCCTAACTTCATGGAGTCCGAGTGGTGGGTCTTCAAGCAATTGTTCGACAAGGACCAAGTTTACCAGGGCCACCGAGTTATGCCCTACTCTACTGTCCTCACCACTGCCCTGAGCAACTTCGAGGCCAACCAGAACTACCAAGACGTCACCGATCCCGCGGTCGTCGTTACATTCCCTCTTGTCGATGACCCCGAAGTGAACCTGCTGGCCTGGACAACTACTCCCTGGACGCTGCCATCGCATCTTGGACTTGCAGCACACCCCGATTTCGAGTACGTTAAGATCCTGGATGAGAAGACTGGAAAGACATATATCCTACTTGAGAAGCTTCTTGGAACTTTATACAAGGACCCCAAGAAGGCCAAATTCAAGATTGTGGAGAAGATTCTCGGCAAGGACATGCTGGGATGGAAGTACACGCCCCCATTCAACTACTTCTACGACGAGTTTAAGGACGTTGCCTTCAAGGTCCTGAATGCCACCTATGTCACTGACGACAGTGGTGTGGGAATTGTCCACCAGGCTCCAGCATTCGGTGAGGACGATTACAATGTCGCCGTCGCCGCAGGCATCGTTACTGAGAACCGATCACCTCCCGATCCCGTTAACGACACCGGCCACTTCACTGACCGAGTCTCCGACTTCAAAGGTATGCATGTCAAGGAAGCTGATAAGCACATCATCAAATACTTGAAGAACGCCGGCCGCATCGCCAACGAGTCTCAACTTAAGCATTCTTACCCTATGTGTCCTCGCTCAGACACCCCTCTGATCTACCGGGCTGTTCCTTCCTGGTTCATCCGCATCCCCGACATCATTCCCGACATGCTCAAGAACATTGAAGAGACTCGTTGGGTTCCATCGTTTGTCAAGGAGAAGCGGTTCGCCAGCTGGATCGCCAATGCTCGCGACTGGAACGTCAGCCGAAACCGATACTGGGGCACACCCATCCCTCTGTGGGTCAGCGAGGATCTTGAAGAAAGAGTCTGTGTCGGAAGTGTTCAAGAGCTCCGTGAGCTAAGCGGCTATGAGGGTGATCTCTCTGACCTTCATCGCGACAAGGTTGATCACATCACTATCCCTAGTAAAATGGGCAAAGGTCAACTGAAGCGTATCGAAGAGGTATTCGACTGCTGGTTCGAGTCCGGAAGTATGCCATACGCCAGTCAACACTACCCCTTTGAGAACGTGGAAAAGTTCGAACAATCGTTCCCTGGAAACTTCATTGCGGAAGGTTTGGACCAGACCCGTGGCTGGTTCTATACCCTTACAGTTCTGGGTACTCACCTGTTCGGCAAATCGCCATTCAAGAACTGCGTGGTCAACGGAATTGTGCTTGCAGAGGATGGCAAGAAGATGTCGAAGCGACTCAAGAACTACCCTGATCCTTCTATTGTCATGTCTAAATATGGATCTGATGCTCTTCGACTCTATCTCATCAACTCGCCTGTTGTACGAGCAGAGCCACTGCGATTCAAGGAGTCCGGTGTTAAGGAGGTTGTCCAGAAGGTCCTCCTCCCGCTCTGGAACAGTTACAAATTCTTCGAGGGTCAGGTTGCTTTGCTTAAGAAGGTCGAGAATGTCGACTTTGTCTGGGACCCTAAGTTGGAGGCCACAAACAGCAACGTCATGGACAGATGGATCTTGGCATCTTGCCAGTCCCTACTGGCATTTGTCAACCAAGAGATGGAGGGTAAGTTGCGAACACTATATTCTTCCTACTTCCTACAAACTCCGTTTCCTTTGCCCTTTTTACTGTTTCTGAACGTAGCTAACTTTACGCAGCCTACAGATTGTACACGGTAAAGACAAACGACCCCTACGCATTAGAATCTGGCAAGCTTATGCTGACTCTTTTTTCTTCCTTCTAGGTTGTTCCTCGACTTTTGGGTCTTATTGATAACACGACAAACTGGTACATCCGATTCAACCGAAAGCGACTCAAGGGCGAAAATGGCCTTGATGACACTCTGCACGCCTTGAATGCTCTCTTTGAGGTGCTGTTCACTCTGTGTCGTGGCCTGGCTCCCTTTACGCCTTTCCTCACAGACAACATCTACCTCAAGCTCCTGCCTCACATCCCCAAGGAACTCCAGGGCGACGACCCCCGTAGTGTTCATTTCCTGCCATTCCCCGATGTGCGTCAAGAGTTGTTTGATGAGGAGGTGGAGAGGCGTGTCGGTCGTATGCAGCGTGTCATTGAGCTTGCTCGTGTGTCGCGTGAACGCCGCACCATTGGTCTGAAGCAACCGCTGAAGACCCTCGTGGTGCTTCACTCCGACCCCCAGTACCTGGAAGATGTCAAGTCGTTGCAGAACTACATCAGCGAGGAGCTGAATGTACAAGATCTTGTTCTTTCTAGCGACGAATCCAAGTACAACGTGCAGTACAGTGTCACCGCAGACTGGCCTGTACTCGGAAAGAAGCTCAAGAAGGACATGGCCCGTGTCAAGAAGGGTCTGCCTCTTCTTACCAGTGATCAGGTCAAGGGATACCTCCAAGACAAGCACATCAATGTTGATGGCATTCGTCTGGAAGAGGGTGACCTCGTTGTACGCCGAGGCGTCAAGGAGGACGAGTCCTCAAAGAACTTCGAGACCAACACGGATAGCGAAGTGCTCACCATCCTCGACACAGAGATCCACCCAGAGCTGGTAGCAGAGGGTCTTGGTCGTGAGATCATCAACCGTGTGCAGCGACTTCGAAAGAAAGCAGGACTCGTGCCTACAGACGACATCAAGATGGAATACAGAGTTATTGCTGACCCCGAGGATGTGGGCTTGTCAGGTGCTTTCAAGTCGCAGACTCCTGCTTTTGAGAAGGCTTTGCGCCGACCTCTCGAAGAGGCAAGTGCTGAAACCCAAACTGAGGGTCTCATTGCAGAGGAGGAGCAAGAGGTCCAACAAGCAACATTCATTCTGAGACTACTCAAGCTGTAAATTTTGAGAACTTAGAATCTTGCAGATTAGAGAAGAAGTGAAGAGTAAAATAAAAAAGACGGGAACCAATTATGACATTGTTCAATATTTATGACAGCTACCCGTAAAAGCAAGCTATGATGTCTTTGATGCTGCCTAAAGAAAATCAGAAAGTATACGTTATTCCAGGATCGAGGTATCTTACCAAATAGCAATCTTTGAGCCTCATAAACTCTTTGGCGCACTTATCTTTGTGTACAGCGTTGTAGTCAGCAACAATGCATTTACCATAAGACGTGGCCTATTTGGCAAGTTAGTGGTAAGATCAGTAGAGACAAGTGAAGTGAAGTGCCGCATACCTCTACAGAGCATTGTGAGACTGCTTTGGCAAACTTTTGGATAGGACGAGTTTTTTGCTGGTTCATGGTGAATTGCCAAAGGGGTTAGGATGCGTGACGGACAGCAGTGCTGGTTGTGTTGAGGCCAGGGAAAATTAAGTGGTGACGAGGTGCTTATGGAAATCTGCCGTGTCAATCGGTCGCTGGCTCAGACGGCCGCCCGAGTATTGTCTGTGTCTGGTCTGTCAATCGAGCCCCACAAGGTCTGTCTGTGTCGGCATGTCGGGCACCAGCCACACCCACTTTACACGTCAAAGCTCCAAGGATCTCCGACAGCATCGCGACCGCGTATGTTTTTCTTTGCTGAATATCACATTGCGCTTTGTTTGGATACCGCCCCCCCTCATCAGAGATCAAGGGTGTACTTACTTCGACTGCGCTGCAAGTATCGCTCTTGTTTAATTCTCTTCCTGATTTATTTCAATCGCGCGATCATTCCGACGCGCTTTCAAGAGACTCATTTATAACTTTCAACAGTCCACGGTAGCTTAATTGCCATCAACCATCAAAGCAAAGAACTGCGCCTTGTTGACTATGGGCCAATGACGGACGTGGGCAACTCGCCAAAGTTCCTCTGCTCATGCCCTCAGACTTCTCGCTCCCGGTCTCAAATGCGACTTCACTAGCAGCGTCGATGTCACCGGCTGCGCATAGAGCGGTCTCGCCATCAGATGATGGCCGATCAAGTAATGCCAGTCGGGCACCTTCAAGCCAGGACCCATACTACTCCAACGAAGGTCTGTATCGCCCTCGCAACACAGCTTCAGCATAGCGTTAACAATATCAGACATAGCTACATTGCACGCGGTCGTTGTCGCTGCCCAGGAGTTGCTCGACTCGGCGCCCGAACCCAAACCTCTACCGGCGGCGGCGTTGTTCAAGGCATACGATGCCATACTCCCCACCTATGGAATCGATCCAGATTCCGATCATCACTTGTCAACTTTCGTCTTCCGCGTAGGCGGTGAGCAAGGCGAAGGCAGCTTGCTTGATAAGTTTCAAACCATCTTAAACCGAATGGGCATTGTGTTGGAGTTTGGTGATAATACGACGGTTTCGGTTCGGACTTCAGCCTCCCTATCCCCGGCAGCATCCTCGACAAGTCGTCAAAGTAATGCATCCATACAACAGAAGGAGAACCAACATAGTGACCAGCAGAATGGTCATGTTACCGCCGAAGTGGAAGTATCTCAGCCGCCCCCTTCATCCTCTCCGCTTCCATCGCCTTCACCATCGCCACCGCCAAGAGCATCGTATCACCAGCAAGATGAGGAGGATTTCTCTGAAACTGATGAGGAGGATGGCGCATATGAGGAAATGCGAAAGGCTGTTGTATCATCTGCCATGAACCGCTGGCGTTCTTTGGTTGCGAACCGTCGAGTCCAGCCCGCGCAACGGATACCTTCATTTCCAAGCATTCCCGAGGAAGCATCTGCTGATGTCAGGAACTTTGAGGCCTACTCCTACGATGGAAAGTCCGCAGTGACTGCAAACGGAACCGCGACGTCGGCGCAGGCGAATGGTATTGAGCCGCATAGTCAAACTTCTATAAAGGAATCGACCGACATACAAGCAAAACCAGTGTCGACTCAATCGTTCATGCACCAGCCCCTTGCGGTTCTTGGCAACGCGATCCGGTCAACGGCATCCCTAATTCGAGACAATGTGCCGCAAGTTGTCCATGACGAAGAACACTCGCTCCATGACGATGAAGTGCCGCAAAGTCCCAGGGAGGGGCCCACTGACAAGCCAGAAGAAATTGAAGAGGCACCATCCGATTGTATACACAATGCACAAGAGGTGCATTCCCCTGCAGTGACCAGGCCCAGCACGGTAAACCATATTGAGGGCGCAGTTGCCCATCATTCTGCACCCCAAGAATACTCGGAAGACATGCCGCCGCAGCAAACAGTGGCTGAGGACGATCTATTGACACCCGAGCAGCAGATCGAGTCAGAGAAAGAACACGGCCGACTGCTCAAACGGGCTAGCAGGGCTCGTGAAATCTACCTTGCAAGCAAGGTCTTCAATCACTGGGCTGATCGAACTGCGCGCCGCCTTGAACGAGATGCTGTCGCAAGACGACATATGATACGCTTTCGCTACTTTCGATCTTGGAGTCAAGCCCCTGCGCTTCGGGAACCCACCATTGATCATATGAGGACAGCTGTCATTGTGAAAAAATGGCAACGGGCCGTCACAAAGGAGCGAAGCCTCCAGCAGACTGCACGAATGGCCTCTCGGGCTTACGAGCTCGGAAGAATCCAGCATGTTCTCGATTGCTGGCATTGCCATCGCCTCAAACAGTTGGGCCGCCGAATGGCAGCTTCACGTAGCAGATCAGGGGCAATCTCAAAATGGTCGTCCAGAGCTTCTCATGATGAGGCTCTTCAACAGGCCATACGGATCCAATCAGGTCTGCGACTTCGAGTGGATGCCGTTCACCAATGGCAGGGCCATAAGCAAAGGGAAACCCGGCTGTCAGTCACTTCCCGGCGTATCGGGGAGATTCAATATTCTTTCACCTACCTACGAGAATGGTGGGATCAAGCTGAGACCACACGAAGGGCGGTTGATTATCGACAGCAACTTCTGACCAAGAAGGCCAACTTTACTTTTGACCAGTGGAACCTCAGAGCTAGAGCTCAAGCCTTTCAGTGGAGACGCGAATATCTTCAGGTTGGGCGGGCATTCGATCGATGGCTCCAGTGCGCGGAACAGGATGGAGACATGGCAAGGAGAACAGAAGGATATTACGAGGGACAGGCCAAGGCCAAGGTTCTAAGGAATTTCAGAAGACTTCGGTATGATTCCTCCCAAATGGTACACTTGGAGGCCCGAGTTCGTCTATATCTGGGAGCAACTACAATGGTGCGAGTCTTCGATCGAACGATAAGGAGTCGTAGAGACCAAGACAAGCAGCACATTAAAAGATATCTGATGGCACGATATACGCAAGTATCGTCTGCCAGAAAGAAGCGCAATTGCTTCAGTGCTATCGATAAATGGAAATCTTTGACTGCGGAGGACCGAGTTGAAAGTGACATGGCACAGGAGCTGCTAGCCCGGAAGGTATCGCATCAACTGACGTTGGCAGTGGATACGTGGATAAATCAGGCAGACATGGACCAGCGGCATATGGAGGCGTCACAGCTTCATCGCGCGCATGAGTGGTTAGAAGCCTGGAAGGTGTACACCAGAGATCTCGAGCAGCAAAATATCGAAGCGTGGCAACTTTGGGCAGCTGACAAACAACGCCAGTCTCTCAAATCCTGGTCGATTGCATCGTTGCAGCAGAGCGGGCAGGCCCACACAGCGTTGGAGGTTCAAAAGAAGCACGAACGCGAAAGACGCAACCGAGTCTTGCAGTATTGGAAGCAGCGGGACGACAGAATTCGTACCAATGTGCTCGAGGCTCACCCATATCCAAACTCGTTACCTACTGCGTGGCCGCGCGGTGGCTGGAGGATGACTTCCGGAAGGCGCTCCATGACCAATCGCAATGACCGAGCTTATGATTATCTCAGTACACCACTTGAGACACCAACTCGATGGACTGGCCAGCCGTTCTCCATGTCGACGATGATGCCGCCAGGATCAATGGCGCCACTCAGAGAGGCTGATGAAAACGATGGGGCCTTCTCGCTTGCCGGTGATGAAGACGATGTAGAGCTGCCAGCATCGCCATCCTTGAGGCCTGCCTCGAGAGGTCCCTCTCAATTCTCGTCTTTGCCATCGACAACCCCCATGGCGCCAGTACCTTCTCATTTGGAGCGTGGCGCGCGAGGACAAGGCAGCGCATCCGATCACGGCTTTGCAGTCAGGGGGACACCACGGCGTTCGCGAATGCCAAAATTTGAATCATCTCAATCAGTATCAGGACTGTCCAGAGCAGGCGAAAATTCCGAGTCTGCAGGTCCTGGCCACTTTCAGGTCTCGCAACAACCACTCGCTGTGAGGAGATCTCTCGGGTTTAAGCCTTTGAATGGACATGCCGTTGGTCCTCGACCCTCACCAGAGCCAAATCTTCCGGCCGTGAGCAGCAAGTCTGTTGGTGCAAAGCCACATGATGCACAATCCGCACCCCCGTTACAACCCACGAAATTCACGCCAGCGAGAAGGTCGGTGCGCATTCAATCGCCGAGAACATTCTCAGATACACCACAAACTCGCCCATTGGGAATACCACGCAGCGACCAGTTTCATGGTCGTACAGGTACAAGTCGATAGTACAAAACAGTTATTTGTATATATACAGACATAGAGGACAAGCAAGGCAGGTGTGTGGAGAAGGCTTCTGCTGCTGGGGAAGGGCAGTCTTTGGCCAAGGATAGCCTGGATGTGTTTGTTTTACGTTGGATGACATGTTTGATAAAAAAGGATACCCCTTTCTGTTAATTTCAAGCGAATGCATAACGGCGCTATGCCGATGGTGTTGGACAGGCAATAGTTTCGTTGAATTATTGGTTCTTGAGCTCGAAAACTGATATTTGTGAAGTACCAACTAGAAAAAATCTATGTCCGTGGTAAGACAAATTCTGTAGAAGTATGTAGGCATGAACTAGCTAAGCTGTTGAATTTCCTTGGGAGTTAGTAGTCTAGACTACCTACCTAGACAAGTACTGTACTGGTAGGTAAGCAACATTAGTAGGCCAACGGCGGGTGTTTGGTTGTTGTGCCTCTATAATTTTCAAAAAGGAGAAGAAAATAAAACAAGCTTCAATGGGAGCTTTACTTATTGCAAACTTCCCCAGGTACTGGAAAAATAAAAAAGATCATGCCTACCTACCTAAGTATGAGCTCCTGTAGGGTGGCATCCACCTGCCGTCATGAGTTCCTGTGAATGGGGCTGGGTGCTGGGATGTGGGTTCTGTGTCTTATAGGGGATGGGGTCACGTCACCTCGGGCTATCTAATCGTTGCTGGGAATCCGTACGTTTATTGTGTGGATTTGGTGGCCGTTAGGTACTAAGCTTCCCTGCGCCGAAGCTATCAAGTATCTCCTCCGACAACGTTCATCCTTTGCGCTTGAGCATAGCGCCGTCGTACTCCCCGAGAAATGCGCGCAAACTGTGCTCCTTGATAGCATGAAGGCCGTCTTGCCGGGAAACCCACGCTCGAGGCTCCAAGGGCTAGCCTCGGGTTACTGGGACTCCCGACACATCAACGTCAGTACAGAACCAACTCAGCCGACACTTGCGAGCTATGAACTCGACTGACGAGGGTGTATCGCGTAGGTATACATTACAGGAAGTGCCTTTACAATATTGGAAGGATGTCGTGGAATTCTGCAGACAGTCTATGACGAGGGAGAACAAACCCTAGAAGCTATCGCATTTGATGAGGCAACAGGCAAGATTGCTACTTGTACGCTGACCCAAGTTCGCGTGTACAAACCACTTGGATCGCGCGAGGACACATTGAAGGTTTGCCCCTGCAGACTGATTCGCCAGAACATGGGCACGAGCTTACAGATATATTAGTGGGCGCTTCAAGCGACTCTCGACATTCCCTCCCCAAACCCCGACGATACGCCGTGTACGTTATCCTGGGGCAGCTCCGAGGAGCTTCTGGTAGCCACCCAATGCCTGTCCCTATTCGATACCAAGAACGAGCCAAGGTGTCTCTGGCAGAAAGAGCTGCCGAGCCTCGCCAAATATGCCATACTATCATACGACTCGAGATACATCGCTTCGACGGGCTATCATGATCACTTAGTCAAGGTCTGGCGCAGACTTAATTTTGGTGCCGACGAAGTTCGCTTCGACCTCACATATCTCCGACACCCGAATATTATAACATCAGTGAGGTGGCGTAGGCCATTTCACGTAGAGCAGGCCTCTGATAACGTCTTGTACACTGTATGCCTTGATAAATGTATACGCGTATGGACACCGACCGACACGCCTGATGGGAAACATTGGCAGCTATGGGGCCAGGTTGACGTTTCTGCGCCGTCACAAGAAAATCCTGCAGGGGTTGACATGCGATTTGCTCTAGTTCTTGACGGAAGAGATTTCACAGCCTCTGTCGAACAAGCTGTGCAGGCGCGAATGTCTGACGACTTGAACACTGACGACCCTGTCGCTCTCGACCACTTGGTCGCGATCGCCACCAAAAACCCAGAGATCTGTATAGCTTTCGATGGGAAAGGAATCATGTCGGCCTGGGCCCTTGAGAACGTTGGTAGCACTACTGCGAGCTCACCAACTCTTTTCAAGGTGGCACAAGTTACCGACGCTCATTTTGAACTTCTTGGTAAATTTCTACCAGCTCACGATACCCCTCATACTGAGATCCAGACGTATTGCGACAAAGAAAGCGGCAAGGTTTACTTCATGTTGCACGCATTTGATGGGAGGATAGGTGTCTTTAGTGGAAGCGTTGCCGATTTGTTCGATCCCACCACAAACGACAGGCGCCTCTCACTACAAACGATCTGGTCTGGCCATTCGACTTCTATCACCAAGATTGTGCGAAACTACAGCGGCCGAGCAGTAGTCTCTCGTACGCAAGATGGCGAGAGCATTGTCTGGAAACATCTCTTGGCTCCCCGGGATAACTCAGGCCTTGATCTCACAAGGGCGAGTGTCATACCAGAAAAGGGTCATATACATCGAATATGCGTATTGAGAAAGGGGCGGTTCGTGGTATTTCTTCGCCATGGAACCATTTCACTTTGGGATTGCAGGACTCGCCGAGCTGCTCTCCTCGCTCAATGTGATTACAAGGTTGCAGGAAAACCGCTTTGCCTTATCATATTACCTCGGTCAGATGTCAAGAATTATACCGTCGCCCATATCGCAACTATAACCTCGGAAGGACAAGGTATTGTATGGGAGATTCAATTGCCTCGTTACTTTGACCATCCAAAAACGGTAGTGGGCGCTGGTCTTGAAGAGTTAAGCCGCTTCGAACTAAAAGACATAGAAAACCTGGCATACGTTCTGCCAGTAGATCCTGCTGGCTCACAACCCGTCGTCTCAGGATTTTTAGATATCTTTGCTCGTGACGTCGCCATTTCCTATACCCATACAGGCCGCGTGGACTTCTGGACTGCACGAGTTGACCCCGAACAGCGTAGTGTCGGATGGTTGTCCACATGCACCACAGAAACAGGGATTTCCCAGCCAGCCTTGGTTAGTGGGAGTACCTTGAAAAAGGCTGCTCTGGTGAATATGTCGCGATCGCAGCTTACAATTTGGGACATTGGTGGTGCTCGCCTCGAGTACGAAAACAGCTTCCAAGAACATCAGGTTATACAAGACTTGGACTGGACATCAACGCCTGATGGTCAATCGATCCTTGCCGTCGGTTTCCCTTATCGGGTCATCCTCCTTTCCCAAATGCGATTCGATTATCTCAACAAAGGCCCAGCTTGGGCTCAGATTCGGGAGATCAGCATTCGAGAACTCACACCTCACCCAATTGGCGACTCAACCTGGCTGGGCGATGGCCACTTGGTTATTGGAGCAGGCAACCAAATGTTTGTACAGGACAGACATGTTGGGGTCTCTGAGTCGATGAAGGCTGACCTGCGACTTCCCTTACGCAAAGACGGAAATTTGGATTTGTTCCAGGTTGTTCAGCGCTTTAACGGCCCTTTACCAGTATTTCACCCCCAGTTTCTCATTCAATCTATTTTATCAGGAAAGGCCATGCTTGTACGTCGCATTCTAGTGGCCTTGCACAAGACATTAAAGTACCATATCGAAGGCGAGACTCTGGATGACTACCTAGGGATGGATATCACTGAGTTCTATGTGCCTGGGGTGAGTGGCCCCTTCGTTTCATTTTCAATCGCGTAACGTTTTTAACACAGCAGCTTAGCAAAGCCACACCATGGCCAGTGACAGGTCAAACGGTGCCTATCTCAATGGAAACCAGACTGACCACATCGATGATGAAGATATTTTCACCGAGCAGACTGCAGTATCAATCAATGAAAAATTAGTCAAGACTAACATTTCACAACTTTCTGGACACGAGCAAATTCAACTTGCAGACATCGTCGAATGTGTATCCCTTGTTGAACGTCACCGTCGGTCAATGGACGAAAACGGCGCTCGATTCATGCTCCTATTCCGTCAACATGCTCTCCGCAAGGGACGTACTAATGAAATGCATCTTTCGTGGCGCGAAATCAATTGGGCCTTTCATTCCAACAGCCAAGATATTCTGGTAGACTTTGTGTCGCGACAAAATCACGGCAATATGCTGTGGGAGCACGCCCGCGAGAGCGGCCTGTTCATGTGGCTGACCGACCCAACTGCACTGGTAATCGAGGAACGACTCAACGCAAACTTGCTATAGTAGCTAACGTTCAATAGAAAGCTCAGTTTGAGCTGATCGCCCGGAATGAATATACGAAGAACGAAGTCAAGAACCCAGTTGACTGCAGTTTATATTACCTTGCCCTTCGCAAGAAGACCATTCTTCAAGGCTTGTGGAGAATGGCAAATTGGAACAAGGAACAGGCAGCGACTCAACGATTGCTGGCAAACAATTTTGAAGATCCCAAGTGGAGATCAGCGGCTCTGAAGAATGCCTATGCTTTGCTTAGTAGGAGGCGTTTTGGTAAGATCTCTATCGAATCGAAAGTGTTGGATGACGCTGAAGCTGATTACGTTTATACAGAGTATGCTGCTGCATTTTTCCTTCTTGCTGACCACCTCCATGACGCTGTTCAGGTCTGCTTGAACCAGCTCAAAGACATGCAGCTTGCCATAACTATATCCCGGGTATACGAAGGCGACGACGGACCGGTACTGCGTCGACTCCTTCAAGATACAGTCTTGCCACTCGCAGCCCAAGAAGGCAACCGCTGGCTAGCTGCATGGGCGTTCTGGATGCTTGGTCGGAAAGATGTAGCTGTACGAGCACTCATTGTACGTTGAAAGATTTCGGAGACTCACGACGTAAAAGACTAAAAACTGACCTGGCTTGCAGACTCCGGTTTACACCCTCCTAGAAACACCTTGCTCCCCTGACATCAAGTCTCGGTTGTACCTTACTGACGACCCTGCCTTGGTTGTACTCTACTCTCATTTGCGTCACCAAACGTTACAGACACTAAGAGGAGCCTCTAAGATTACCCCGAAAGTCGAGTGGGAGTTTGTGCTGCATAGTGCAAAGCTGTACGACAGAATGGGTTGTGATCTCCTCGGGTTGGATATAGGTACGTTATTGGCTGGAAGGTTGCCGACTGAATGTTCATGTGCTAACTACAAAATAGTACGGAATTGGGAGTTCCAGAAGTCCCCAGGGGCAAGTGACCTTGGCGGAGAGGTCAACCCCCTCAAGCTGCTTCGAAGGAGAAGTTCGTTGGTAGTCGCTGACTTACCGTCACCGACTCTTCGCTTTGAGTCACACCGAGAGAATAAGAAGACGGTCAAGGCACCCCCAACGACTTTTGAGGAGCCAGATGCAGGGTCCCTTCTGGATAGCTTCGGGTTTTAATTTAGTTAGGTCACAAGCAGTCTGGAGATGACAGGACAATGAGCTTGGTTTGACTAGACCTGCTCACTCAGCTTGTTTAACTCGCCATGGAGCAATTGAGCTGAGACTTCGGATATGGGATATTCATTACAAAATGCCTCAAATCACGTATATGGTATATCTAATCAATGATAATTTATCAATTCTGCTGTCTTTCAAATCCATCAACAGTGGAGGATGCTAAAGGGTTATTGTCTTCGTCAACTACATAGGTAGGTAGCGTAACTTGCCTCTGAGTCGTACCTAGTGTGGGGAAGCCCAGCCCCCCATGAATGGTTAGCCTAGGTAGGTATGGGACCAAGCTGATCCATTACTTACATTAGTAAGTAAATAGCACTTACCTATCTCACTGAACGTCACACGCTCCCTACGCGTCCCTCAACATCACCATCACTTCTTTTTTCCCCAACATATCAAAGATGGCGACACGTGTAGTTCCCGGGCAAAGCTTCACCCTACGAGGCGTTGTGGCCGGCCTTGCGGTTGGAACCATTATCTGCTTCTCCAATATGTATTTTGGCCTGCAGACAGGATGGGTCTCTATCATGTCGATGCCAGCAAGTCTCATGGGCTTTGGCATCTTCAAGCTTCTTGCTCCGCACTTGAGGTTTCCGTTTTCTCCGGTTGAGAATGTCCTGCTACAGAGCGTTGCTTGTGGTATGGCCATCATGCCACTAGGATGCGGGTTTGTTGGTGTCGTAGGTCGTAAAGGCTCTTGTGACGAGACAGGCTCTAACAGGACGGACAGATCCCGGCGCTGAACTATCTTTTGGCTGCTGATGAGCAGGGTCCAATTGATCTAAGCACTTGGCAACTCATAATCTGGTCTTTGGGACTTTGTTACTTTGGTGTCGTCTTTGCTGTCCCTTTGTAAGTAAGCCCCCGTCTTTGCTCCAAGTAAACTGATAACATTGACAGTGTCAATCAGGCGCAAGCAAGTTATCATCCGGGAACGCCTCAAATTCCCTAGTGGATTCAGTACCGCCGTTTTGATCTCGGTCTTGCACGGCGGAGGCCGCCAGTCTACAAAAGACGAACTTGACGCTGCTGCGAAAGGTAATTTTGCTAGCCTCGTTCCACAGGAGGAACCCTCCCAGCCAGCTGCCGTTGGGCCAGCTAATGCAGACCAGGAACATCAGCAGAACTTTGAAGATGATCAGTCATCTAAAGAGGACTGGGCAGCCAACATCAAACTCTTGCTGTTGTGCTTCGGTGGCTCTGGACTCTATACGCTTGCTACTTACTTCTTCCCCGTACTGCGCAATCTGCCCGTCTTTGGCTCAACCGCGGCCCATATGTGGCTATGGACATTCAATCCCAGTTTCGCCTACATTGGCCAGGGAATCATTATGGGCACTGAGACAACGCTGCATATGCTGCTTGGTGCTATCGTGGGTTGGGGAATTCTTAGCCCTCTTGCCAAGTACCGTGGATGGGCACCTGGTGATGTCGATGACTGGGAAAATGGCAGCAAGGGATGGATCATATGGATCTCGCTGGCTATAATGTTGGCGGATGCTATCGTAAGTCTTGCTTACGTAGGACTCCGTGGAATTTTTACCAGCCACAAGGTCGCCAATATTGCCTTTTCTTTACGACAAAGAGTGCATGAACATGGCATATCTGGTCTGTGGAAACCCCAAAGCCATGTCTATTCGCCACTTCTCCATGCCAACACAGTGGACCGCACTGAGTCGCGTGGTGGCTACCACGCAGATGATGAAGACGAGGACGAGGATGAGGATGCTCCCCCGCACCAGCGCATTGGTGGCCGTATGGTAGCAATCAGCCTCCTTGCCTCGATTGCTCTTTGTGTGCTTACCATTCATGTGGTTTTTGGCGATCTTGTACCGCTCTATGCCACGACTATTGCTGTTCTTATGGCTCTAGTACTAAGTATCATGGGAGTCAGGGCCCTGGGTGAAACGGATTTGAATCCTGTGTCCGGAATAAGCAAGCTTGCGCAGTTATTCTTCGCACTTATTATACCACAAACTCACAAGTCCAGCGTTTTGATTAACTTGATCGCTGGAGCCGTGGTGAGTATGACAGGATGTTGCTGGAGAGCCATTTACTGACGTACGGCAGTCTGAAGCTGGTGCTTTACAAGCTGGCGATCTTATGCAAGATCTAAAGACTGGCCACCTCCTGGGAGCGGCACCAAAGGCCCAGTTCTGGGGCCAAGTCATTGGAGCAACAGCAGGTGCTATTCTGAGCGCTTTTATCTACCGCGTGTATACAAAGTAAGACAGCACCCTCTAAATTGCTTACGTTAGCTTGACAAGACCCTAACATGATCGGCCTGCAGCGTCTATATCATTCCCGGCGACCTCTTCCAGGTACCAACTGCCTATGTCTGGATCTTCACTGCACGACTTGTCACGGGCTCTGGGCTACCATATCGGGCTAAGGAATGGGCTATCGGAGCTGCAGTCTTATTTGCCTTTGCCACCGTCATTAGGACACTTGGTATTGGTAAAAGATGGCGACCTATGGTTCCTGGCGGCATTGCCGTTGCTGTTGGTGAGTCAACAATACGTGATGCGTAACTAGGTGAGGCTATCGCTGACATCAAACAAGGCATGTACAACGTCCCATCGTTCACGCTGGCTCGGGCCGCAGGCGGCCTGTTCGCATGGTACTGGGCCCATATTGCGCAAAGAAAGCAAACTCCTCTTATCATCCTTGCCTCAGTACGTGTAGGGTCCCGTAAACAAACGAAGTCTTACTAACGTCGTCAGGGCTTCATTCTCGGCGAGGGCTTCCTCAGTATTGTGAACCTTCTGCTGCAGGGTTTGAATGTACCTCATTTATAATTTTGGCATGGAAAGAATCGACACTAAAGGTAAACCCCTGTCCTAAGGACTCATCTGTTTGTGGCCAAGCTGACAAGGAGGCACTTATTTTAGCTGCCATGAATGCTGTCTGGAGCCACCCTCAGAATCAGTCCAAGATGCCCGCAGGACCAGCGCTCGGGCATTGTCATCAGCAGCTGTGAACACGATTTCGCCCGAAAGGCTCTTTGGGCATTTCTTGGACGGGCTGGTCTCAGGGGGGGCGATCAAAAGGCCTTGCTTCCAATGAGTGACAGTGCCAGAGGGTCCGGTCGTGAACGCGACGCCACCCTGATCTATTTTGTCCCAGGTATCTGGTGTTGTCTCAGCGGGGGGAACCGGGTCGCTTCGGGCTGTGGTGAAGAAGTTGTCAAACCAAATCAGGAAACCATCGATGTTCTCAACCTCACGGGTAAGGTTGGAAGTCCACTTGGCGGTGAACTGAAGGTCTTCGGTCTTGATGGTATGAAGGTCAAGCACTTTGAAGGGGTAAGGTTCACCACAAAGAGAACTTTGCGGCATAGCCTCGACCCTTGCTTCTTCGTAGATCCCTTCTTGCATAGTCTTCATGTCAAATCCGTAGACGTCTCTCCAGAATGTGATGTGGTCTGAGATGTATTCTTGGTCTGTAATGGGAGCGATCCATATGGTTGCAGAGCTTGGCGCGAGGATACCATCTGGCTTGAGATATCGGTCCCGAGCATATAAGACACTGGGGAGCATGGCCTCGTAGAGTAGGCAGTAGCCCATCCACTCGCTGACGATGATATCAACCTGATCCACAGGCAGCTTAACATCCTCGATGGCACCCTTGAGGGTCGTGATGACGTCGGACAAGCCATTGTGGAAGATGTTTTCTCTAGCCTTGACAATAATGTCCGACTTGTCAACAGCAATTACTTGCTTGGCACCCGCCTTTGCGGCGAACATGCTGAGAATTCCTGGATCCATGTTATTAATATTGGTACTTCAGACTTCAAAAAGTCAACTCACCGGTGCCACATCCAATATCGAGCACAACCTTATCCTTGAAGATGTGCTTATTGTTGTAAATGAAGTCACGATACGCGTCGGTTCGTACCGTGTCTTTCAACATGGTCTCGTGGATTTCTTGATCACAATCAGTACAATATCATATGTAATGAGGGCGGCAAGAAAATACCATGGGCAGCATATGACTCAAAGTAGTAAGCAGAGTCGTCCTTCTTCTCAATAGGAGTCGTCTCGGTATCATCTCCCCATCGCTTGTCAAGTGTCTCCTGGACTGTCAGGCGATAATTGGCAAATTGATCCTTAAGTTTCTCGAGCTCCTCCTCAAGTTCTCTGTTGCGCGCCCTAAAATTTCCGTCTTTGTCTTGATCAGTGGTGATGGTTTCCAGGACTTCGTCAAGAGAGAATATGAGAGCATCATTTTCCAGAACCGGGCGAAGGTATTTTTCGTCCTCTAGATCCTTAGCAGAGATGTCCTTGGGGAGTGGCAGTCCGTTCTTAACATGATCACGAACAAAGTTGACCAGCTTGACGGCACCGTGAAAATCTAGCTGGAGCTTTTGCACATCCTCAACAAAGTTGTATCCGTGGTTCTTGACGCTATCCTCAAGCATGGCAGCGACCGTAGGGAAAGTCTGCGAAGTGAAGAAGGATGTGATAGGAGTTGACTCCTCATCCGACTCCAAATCGAGCCACTCACCCTCATCGGAAGCGGATTCGTGTACGGACATTTTCACTGCAACAATATATGACAGCAGAAATATTGAAAAAGGAATAATTTTCGAATCGGCAGTGGAGTGGCCGGTTTGTTGGAGCTGGGCAGCGGCGGTAGTTAGAGGAAAGTATTTGTGGGATCACCGCTATTGGACGAGACTATGCCCTGTTGGGGAATTCTTTTTTGGGTCAAGATAGCAGCCAGATGCAATCCGCGAGGCGTTTGCTTTTAATATGTCTGTAAGTGGTATATCGCATCCCATCTGTCCAGACTCGCGAAGCCACCCGTTACTTTTTGGATTTGGATTTCGGTTGCTCCTTCGTTTGGTCTTTATCATCATCGTTATTTTCAGACTCTTCAGATTCACCAGCATCAGACGCATCTTCGTCGTCGTCCTCATCTTCTTCCTCATCGTCGTCTTCGCCATCTGATACAGTTTCACCAAGCTCAATCAAGCGATCCTGCAATAATATTAGTATGTTGCTTGCACCACCCATGGTGAAGTATTTCGTCGCTGCCAACTTACCTTGTACTTTGTCATCTTCTCTTCCAAGTCGCCAAACACTATCAGAAGATCATCAAGTTCTGACTGTGTCGTTTCTCGAGCTTCCATCGACTCTGATAACTGCTTTTCAACCTCAGCTTTCGCTTTCGCCGTTTCTTCTTTCGTTGCCTCTTTGAATTCAGATAGATGTTTCTCAGCCACGTCCCTGGCTTTGTTTGCTGCCGACAACTCTGATTCCATCTGCAAGGAAAGTGAGTTAGTTTATTGCATGTGGTCAATGTGAGTCGTTGAACGCTTACCTTTTCGAGTCTGGCTTGCATGTCTTTCATTCCAGCATCTCCACCACTCAATTGTTTCTCAAGATGCAGGCACTTCTCCTCTGCTTTGAGGGTCATTGATTTCTGTTGTTCCAGGTCACTCTTGCTCTGTCTTTGCAGCGCTTCTATCTCGGCATCCTTTTGCTTGCCAAGCTCGGCCATGTTCTTTTTGTGCCCTTGTTCCTTTTCATCTGCTCCGGCCTTGACGTCTTCTATCTCTTTATCTTTCTTTTCACGAAGATCGCCCAATGCCGCCTCGTGCATTTCCCTCTGTTCATCCAGGTCTTTCTTGCGCAATTTTTGAAGCGCATTGAGCTCCTTTTGAGACTGTATTCGTTATATCGTCAGTAAGGGGCTGTCCCAAATTCGATTAGTTGAGAGGATCAGAGAACACACCTTCATCAGATCAACCTCAAGACGACTGATTGTGGCTTTAAGGTCAGCTATCTCAGCATCTGTCCGCCGTCTGATCTTTTCCGCTTCGGCTTCGGCCGCTTTTCGAACCTGTTCGAGCTGCTTCTGGTGACTACTGTCCTGTGCGGCTTGTTGTGATCGCAGCTGAGCAATTTGTTTCTGGTAGTCATTCTCTTTAGCCGAATATTGAGACTGAAGCTGGGCGATATGTTTCCGTTGATCGTTCTCTTTGGATGCCAGCTGGGTCTGAAGTTTTCTATAGATTCTTAGTCGACCTTAGCATAATAATAACAAAGTGCCGTACCGTAGTTCGTCGCCATGACTTTTCTGCGAAGCCTCATTGGCTGCTTTCAATCGTTGCATTTCCGTGGCAGCAGTTTCTTGGGAACGTCGATGGTCAGCCTGTTCTTGACCAAGCCGCCCTTGAAGCGCAGCCAATGCTTCTTGTACTTCGTTTACGGCATTTTGCTTTTCTTCAACTTGGCTCCTCAGAGAGTCTACGAGCTCTCTGGAGACACCCTTCTGAACACCGTTAGTGATGACCGATATCTCCATACCGGGTTCCCTATCAATAGCACGCGCTATTTGACTATAATTGTCCTTGAAAAATTCAACAAATGCTCGGTCAAAGAAGACGTCTGGTAATCGACCAGGAGATGAGGCATCGAGCTTTTGAGGCAAAACCTCAAAGTCGCGTATCAGAGGGTGGCTACGAAGCCTTGATAAGCGACTCAAGTATAAATCTCGATCAATTCGAGACGTTAAAATCTCAAGTAGGGTTGCGCGTGGGATCGGCGAGTCCTTGGTGGAAAACTCGTAAGCTGTGCCCAATAACATGGCGCAGAGTCCTTGAACAAGTTCATCACTGCTTGTAGCTTGAGGTTGCGAGACAGCTTGAATCAAGCTCTGTACATTACTCCCTTCCGTAAGAAAATCATCAACAGCATCGAGATCCTCGAAAAGCCAGACAAGAAGAAGCATAAGATATCCCACCAAGACGCGAGGGTCATCGTTGCGGCGAAGGCCTGATGTTACGTGTGCTGTCAGGGTTTGTATGCCAGTCACTACCTCCTCCCCATCCTCAGAATCACCCTCGGTGAGGCTCATAGCCTCTGCTTTGGCTTCTGGATTTTCGTGTAGTAGATGGAACGCAATCACAGCAGCGAACCATTGTCGATATGGATCACTGGCTTCAGCTGAAGGCTGTAAAAGAACTGTTAGAATATTAGAGGGCTCATTGGCACCGGATTGATGGCCTTCGATGGCTCTGCCAAGGAAGTGTAACTTGACAGCTGAATGATGAGCAAAATACGCCTCTAGACACCCAGCCGCCGCAAATCGCACGTCGAACTCTTGGAGGTCTTGTGAACAAAGCGTGAGGTCCAACAACCCGTCAATAACGAAGATTTTGGCGTGTTGACTGGCATGTCCACCAGCTCCGCCATTCTTATCCAAAGGAGATAGGACTGTCATTTGAGCGAACGCTTCTTGAAGAGGCGCATTTTGACAGATCATGTCACCACAAGTACTCAATGCCTGTATCTCACGTTAACGAGGTTATCCTCAGACTATCAAGATGTCGCACCTCGGCTTTAATTTGTGTCTGAGCCTCATGGCTGAAGGCTAACTGAAGAACGTGATAGGTAAGACCATGCTTCCAAATTGCCGTTTGATTCAGGTTTGTACCTGCTGATCCTCGAACAACAAAGAGACGTATAACAGCAAGAAAAGCATACACGTTGCGATTGCGCTGCGCCGTTGCCCATGAAGCAATCTCCGACCCATCAGATTGAGGTTTAAGGACACGCCCCAGCAAATCCGCAAGACGGTTCATACAGCCTGACTCTCGAAAGAGTGACTGATTCGAGCTGTTTGATCGGAGGAGATTTGCCAAAAGAATTAAACAATCCTCAACTGTACGCCCACCCTCAGCCAAGGCACCGTCTGCTTCAATGATGGCGAACAGTCTGTCGAAGGCATTTTCAAAGGCCACTAGTTTCTGTATTTCGATCGACGTTGGCGTAAGGTATGTTAGGAGAATGATAACTTCGTTACGTATAGCGTCGCGCTGGTCGTCGAGGACAGAAACTAATCGTGGGATTCCCAGGGGCGCAGTGAAGATGCATTCCTCGGTGCGTTCTGTTCGAGCTGAAAGGATAGCGGCAAGTAACTGAAGAGAATAAAGGCGAGAATAGAAATCGTTGGTATCGAGGAAATCGAGTAGTAATGTGATGTTCTCTTGACGTTGAGTGAATTCGTCAGCGAGCCAAAGAGCAATCTCTTCTGAAGCCTCAGGACTATCCTCATTCGGATTGAAGAGCATTAGTAATGTTTCAAGGACCACCTTCACTGTGTCAACATCTTCGCCATCTTTGCTCAAGCTTCCGATCAGACTTCTTAGGGCACCTGAAGCTACAGATGCTGGATAGTCTTTAGCAAAGCTCCGGAGACCCAGAATGGCCGCTCTTCGGTCTTCCAATAAAGTTGCGGAACTAAGACGACCACTTAGAACGTCGATGGTCTCTCCAACTGATTGTTTCGCCGGGGCGCTGGCGATAGAGGAGAACATGATTGCGGCGCCTCAATGCCATATGGCTCAGGAAGATTCGAAAAGTTGCATGGAGGCACCTCCGGCGTGTGTCGAAACTGTTTCCCTCGTTGGTAAAGATCGCGACGGAAGCTATCCTAAATAGGTAGTCAATCACTACTTAACAGCTTGTCAGGAGAGAACTGTACTAAGCCATCACAACTGGACTATTACATAAGCCTCGTTACGAGCATATCTGCGTCAAGTATGGTATGCACTTCCGTCTAGATCCGCAATTATTCCCCAGCCAGGTGGAGTTTTGTGGCTACCTAGTGCCTTTGTGCTGTGGGAACTTATCTACCAGTACCTAGGTAGGTATCAAAGCATCATTTCGCGATTCAATAAATGTTAAAACTTCGATCCTTCACATCGTCGTTCCTTTTTCCCACTGGAGATTATTGCGTCAATTCCGTACTTGAATCCGATCGCACTACTAATCTTAGCTGTCGATAACAAAAGGGTTGTTTCATACTTTTTGTCTTCACGTACAAGGTTTTGCGACCGCATCGCTTTCTTCTTGCCTGTCGGCTTTTCGCGCGGTAGTTCGCGACAAACTCTTGACTTGACAGTTCTCGCACAATCGACAAGATGGGTATCCCAGCGGCTTTTCGATGGCTTTCTTCTAGATATCCCAAGATCATTTCGCCAGTAATCGAGGATCAGCCTCTTGTCATGGAAGATGGTTCTACGATTCCTGTTGACACCACTCGACCCAACCCGAACGGCGAAGAGTTTGATAACCTCTATCTCGACATGAATGGCATCGTCCATCCTTGTTCCCATCCCGAAGATCGTCCGGCCCCCAAAGACGAGGAGGAGATGATGATGGAAGTCTTCAGATATACTGATCGTGTTGTAAACATGGTGCGACCCAGAAAGATTCTCATGATTGCAGTTGGTAAGTCTACTCTTTGCCACCAGTACCCATATCCTACGGCTGCTGCTCTCGGGAAGTCACTGCTTTGATACTAACGAGCTGCCACAGATGGTGTTGCCCCCAGAGCAAAAATGAACCAGCAACGGTCGCGACGATTTCGTTCTGCACAAGAAGCACAAGAGAAAGAGCAGGATAAACAAGAGCTCATAAAGATGTTGAAGCAACAGAACGGTGGAAACTTGACTACCGAGAGCTTGGAAACCGTGACGAAGAAGGCTTTTGATTCGAACTCGATCACCCCCGGCACTCCTTTCATGGATATCCTCGCACTCAGTTTGAGATACTGGTGCCAGTACAAACTCAACACGGACCCAGGTTGGGCCAAACTAAAGATCATTATCTCTGATGCCACAGTTCCTGGAGAGGGTGAGCACAAGATCATGAACTTTGTCCGCTCCCAAAGAGCATCCCCCGACCACGATCCGAACACCCGGCATGTCATCTATGGGCTGGATGCCGATCTTATCATGCTTGGACTTGCAACTCACGAGCCTCATTTTCGAGTCCTGCGCGAGGACGTGTTTTTTCAAGATCAGAAAGCTCGCCTCTGCAAGATCTGTGGCCAGAAGGGCCATGATGCTCAGAATTGCCGTGGTGAGGAAAAGAAGAAGGAAGGCGAGCATGGCGAGAAGGATAATGGTGTTGCCCTCAAACCTTTCATCTGGTTGCATGTCGCGGTATTGCGAGAGTATTTGGCGGTTGAGCTGGGAGTACCAAACCTGCCCTTTCGTTTCGACTTGGAACGTGCTGTTGACGACTGGATTTTCATGTGTTGTTTCGTTGGTAACGATTTCCTACCTCATCTTCCCGCTCTCGAAATTAGGGAGCATGGAATCGACACCCTGACCAAGATTTGGAAGGATAATCTGCCAGTCATGGGTGGCTATGTGACCAAGGATGGCCATATCGATCTCGAAAGAGCTCAGGTCATCTTGGATGGTTTAGCGCAGCAAGAGGACGGTATTTTCAAACGACGAAAAGAACAGGAGGATCGTCGTGAAGCCAACTTCAAGCGAAGAAAGCTCCAAAATGAGGGTAATGGTCGCGGAGGACGCCAGGGCGGCCCGAGCCATCCAAAAAAGATCAACGGCCACGAAAATCCTGCAAATGGTCTACCACTCCAGGCCATTGGAACATACCCTGGCCGACACGAGCAAACACTTACCCACGATATGGTGGTGAATCGCAGCACTGCACCGGATGCGAATGTTGCTAATAAGAGTGCTGCCAGTGTGCTCAAAGCGCAGCTCCAATCGCAGAAATCGCTTTCTAACACAAGACCTGAGAATCCCGAGCAGGATTCCTCTTCGGCTCTTGGCAAGCGAAAAGCGTCGAGCATTGAAGAAGGAAACGGTCCAGTGCTTGATGCAGCCAGTGAGTATACCCCATCGGCCCCAACTGAAGAGGGCCCTGTCGACGATGTGCGCCTATGGGAGGACGGTTATGCAGACCGATATTATGAAAAGAAGTTCCACAAAGACCCCAAAGACATTGAATTTCGTCATGGGGTCGCTCGAGCTTATGTCGAGGGACTCGCCTGGGTCTTGTTGTACTACTTTCAAGGGTGCCCATCTTGGGAATGGTACTACCCATACCACTACGCACCATTCGCGGCTGATTTCAAAGACATTGCCAAGATGAACATTTCTTTTGAGAAGGGACGGGTATCCAAGCCTTTCGAACAGCTGATGAGTGTTTTGCCAGCTGCATCAAGACATGCTCTGCCCGAAGTCTTTCATGATCTCATGCTCAATCCCGAGAGTAACATCATAGACTTTTATCCTGAGGACTTTAAAATTGACCTCAACGGAAAGAAGTTCGCCTGGCAAGGAGTTGCGTTGCTTCCATTCATCGAAATGCCGCGACTTTTGGCAGCAGTTCAAGCCAAGTATCCGGAACTCAGTGCGGCGGATTCTGCACGTAATGAGATGGGCAGAGATGTTCTGATCTTTTCGGAAGGCCACGAGAGCCTGTATGATGAGGTCCTGACCAAATTCTACTCCAAGAAGCAAGGCGATTCCAAATTCAAACTGAACCCTAAGAAGAGCGACGGCCTGTCGGGCAAAGTAGAGAAGAAGGAGGGCTATGTTCCCCATAGCGAGTTGAAGTACCCTTTGGAACGAAACAGTATGCCCGATCTAGACTATGACCGATCAGTCAGGTATGTGCTTGGGTCCTTTGTCCATTATAATCAGTTGGCTAACCATAGTAGCGTGTATTACGACTTCCCCCAAGTATCGCAAACGCATAAGTCGATGCTTCTTCGTGGAGTGCAACTTCCAAAGCCTGCCCTTACACAGAATGACATACAGGAAATGCGGAGCAGGGCGAACCGTGGCGGTAGGAATGGCGGCTTTGGCCGCGGCCATGATCGAGGTGGCCACAACGGACCCGGCATGACGCGCGGTTCTCAATACAACCGCCATCAAGGGGGATACGGCCGAGGTAATGGTCACTACCCTCCCGCGTCAGTACCTCACGTCCCTCCACCACCAGGAGCCCCTGGATTCGGGATTGGAGTGCCACCACCGCCACCACCAAACAGCTACCACAACCAGCCATACGACAACCGACACGGAGGCTCTTCAGGTTACAACCAATACAGAGGCCCTCCTCACCCAGCTAATGGTGCCCCAGGGTACCATGGCTACGGCGATGCTTCTTATGATGGTGGACGAGGTTCAGGAGGCTACAATTCCCGAGGTCGTTATCGAGACGGTCGGTCGTACAGGTAGTTAGCAGAATTTAGGTGACCGGATGTTGAACAGACATATAGTGAGTGATGTTTCATACTCCGGATAGGTGCCAGTTTAGAGTAAAGGGGCCCAGATTTGCAAGGGTCTACTGTATCAAAAGATAAAAACAAAAAATTGAAGAGTGAAACGTTTGGCTTGGTCCCATTCCCCTCAACCGTTGATTGCCTTTCAGCGTGTCGTTTGAGGTGAATTGCGTGCATCGACGGCTATAGTAACATTGAACATTTGAGCTTGGCCGTGAATGGGAAGACAATATTTTCGAGTCAGAATAGTTGGAGGCGCTGTGAAGGAATTTGATGAACACGCATGTAATTATAGTTTGGCTTTTATCATTGTTCATGAAACGACCAAGACGCTCACAGTCGTGTTTGTAATACATTCCATGTCATGCAAGTCTAAAAACGGTCAGCTCTCCTTACGTATGTACCACCAGTCAAGCGCGTGTGGGGACGGACGGTTCGCGGGGTTTGGGACAACCTAGCACTAGCAAGCGACTCTTGAAGGAGCCAGGACAGCTCCCAACTTGATTCCTTCCAAACTTGCACACGCTCAATGCTGCCCCGAAGATGAATGGCGACGCAAGCCTCGTCGGCTGTCTTGTCGACAGGCTCGCTACCAGAGTAAGTTTGAAGATTTTGCTCCTGTGGCAGTTCCCGTTCCTCCCCTTTGAAGCTTTTAGTCGACTAATATCGGGCACCTATCGACAGCTCCCCCATCGAGCTGGCACCAGCGGCCAGACCTTACAACAAGACGATGTTCTCCAAGTCACCAGAGCCACTCTGGTCGAGCTCGGCAATACTTCGATTGCTAAAGTCATCGCATCACTTCTGGTCCTACTTGAGGATCTTGCGCGCCCATACTCGACCGTCGCCGACCATCCAAGCCATATACTAGCCTCCGAGCTATACGTTGTCGCCGTTATCGCAGACTGCTGTTCTTCGCATTGGGCATCCCTTTCGCGTGACGCAGATATAACACCGAGCCCTTCACCCCCTCCACTCGACGAAGTACTTGTCAGCCGCCTCTTCGACGCGTTTAAGCATCTTCTGGAACCGATTCCCGAGAATTGTATCCTCCCTGCCCAGACCCTTCTTGATCGAGTATCAACGCGGAATGTCTCTGTCACTCGTCCCGAAAGCTCTTCTGTGTCTTCAGACACGGAAAGCTCACCACCAAGCGACGAGAAATTTGCAGAGACATTGGTAGAAATGGATACACATATCAAAACAGTAACTGAATACGTCACAACATCCAGCTGGACTGCTGCTTTTGACTATCTTAGAAATGTCATATACTCCATACGAACTAGTATTGTCACTCAGCCTGGCGTCTCTGCACCAGGATCGTTCCAGGATGCTGAGAGAGCGGCACTTGTGGTTTTGCGCCTCCTCTCTTTCTTCTGGGTTGACGGCCCAAAGCTCGGTCAAGTTATACAAGAGATCTGCTCAAGTTTCCTACACTTCCGAAAACCGTATCAGAACACGATTGCTGTAGTCTCTCCATTGTTGATTATGAGATGGTTGGACCGCTTCCCAAAGGAGTTTGTGCAACTTCATCAACTCCACAAGCGACTCGACGGAGGAGCCGATACATTATTCGACATGGCGCAGGCTGCGACCGATAATGGAAGAAGAAGGGGCCTTTTTTATCCGCTCCAAACCACATTGTTGTTTCTTCTACCGGACGTTT
The DNA here is from genome assembly GCA_014898995.1 of Fusarium sibiricum. Lineage (NCBI taxonomy): Eukaryota > Fungi > Ascomycota > Sordariomycetes > Hypocreales > Nectriaceae > Fusarium > Fusarium sibiricum. The sequence continues at coordinate 6,991 of JAAVUF010001740.1, read as the reverse complement.
TCGAAGTTGCAAGCAATATGCGTGAAGCAAAGAGCAGTAGTATGGCAAAGAAAGTTTCTTTTCTGGAGGGACTAAGAAAAGCCTCGAGAAACCGAAATGAACAAGCAGCTTATTGTCTCGTCTCTTTGCTCCGTGCTGCCAGGCATTTCGACGTGGAGAGCGATTCTGCATTAGTCAGTTACGCACTAGATGTACAGGATGAAGTTCGCGATGCTCTTTTCCGTCGCATCACCGCGCCGGAATACGGGCCCTTCGACCAAGACATGATGACTGCAGCCTTCGTGAGCTTGACGCATCTCAATCTTGACACAAGCGTTAGCGGCTTCGTCGAGAGTTGCATCGCGTCGAGTGCCCCAACCAGCTTCAAACTAGCTGCTGTTCAAGGATGTTCGTATTTTGCTCAACAACCATATGCCTTGAGGTATCATGAATTGTTTGATGTAGCGATACCATTTATGCGAACTCAACTAGAGGTACGCCATCTGAAAGCCAAACCGCAAAGCTGACCGTAGCTGACTGCCACAGACCGAGAACACCAAGAATGGAACGACGAACCGGCAGGAAAGCGAACGAACAGAGCTTGTTTGTAGCATTCTTCAGTTTTTAGATGCATCTCCAGCTCGCTTGCTGGACGACCTGTCTGCTGACAGCTCAAATAATAGCTTCTTCAAGTCTTTCCTTCTATGTGTATTGTCCGAGAACACATCTATACGTAAGCTCGCCACTGGTGTAGCAAGCCGCCTCTTCCAGGGTCATCTTGAGGCGTACCGTCAGTTTGATACCGGGCACCGTTTCGGCACAAAAGAGCTGCGTGATGACATCTGGAGCAGAAGGTAAGTCTTCCAGATTGCACAAATCTGAAGCCACCAACTCACGATGTCCAAGCTCCAAGGTTCTCCTTACTTTATGCGAATCTGTAACCTACAAGAAAGATGACCAAAGCTTGCGCGACCTTCAAGAATATTTAGAAGCACGCTTGCTTATTCTCAAGAATATTCCGGTATGTTATGGCAAAGCATTTCCCACGTTGGGTCGCTGCCGCTTACATGCGATAGGAATTGGCCAAAGTACCAGACGATGCAGGAGATGTTATTAGTGCGTCTTCAAAACTCGAGACAACTCTTCTCATTTCACTTTGTTCTGCGAGCATCACGACTTGTCAGCTGGTGACTTCTTGCACAGGGTTGTTCCTCCAAGAATGCTCAATCATTGACAAACATGTTGAGTCGGCGAAAACGTCGGTGCCTGTGCTTAGGAATGCCGAAGTCTATCGCGAGATATCATCACCGGCATTTCGATTCACGGGATTAGTCGCATTCCAGAAGCGAGTGAGGGGTCTTCTGCGTCAGATGCAGTTTCCAACAAGTGGCATCCTAAATGCGTGGGAAACAGCATTCGATCGTTGGCTCTACCTTGCGAAAGACGTTTCAACGTCCACCCTTGATGTAGTGGATGGCAGAGCACTGGCCGAGTGGCGAAATTATTCCGGATTCTTAGCCTCGTTGGGTGGCATTTGTACCGCTGATCAGGCCATCATTCTGGAAGAACCAGCTCTTGGAGGTCTGAGATGGATCGACCGTGTTTCCACTGAGCATTCTGAAGAGCCATTGCTGACGAGATATCTGAGACTCAGTATTCAACTCTTGGCTTGCGCTAATGTGAGAGTGCGTGAAGCGATGCGAGATGTCCTTGCAAGTGAGGTCTCGCCAGCCCTTTATTATCCCTTATTCAGAGCCTTGGAGTCCGAACTGGAAGTGTTGTTCACTGGTGCTCTGGCTCCCGTTGAAAAAGACCAGGACAGCGAAGTAGTGTTTGCTGAACAGGCAGCATCTCTACTACGTGCCTTGGTCGAAAGACTTGAAAGTCCTTCTGATTTAGGAGCTGCTTCGTCGGTACACCTGGGGTCGCTCACACTGAATTTCGCCAAGTTTCTAGACGGCATCGTCGACACGCCCAACACTTTGAGAGTAAAGATTCGGGTGTGTCATCTGTGCGAAGTCGTGACCAAGCGGAAGGAACACCTGAACTTACGAGATGATGTCCGCATACGAAATCAGCTACTCGAATACATCTTTGGATGGATCGCACGCCCTCGTTCACCACAGCATGGGCCTGGGTCCAGGCAAGATGACACGGCTCGCGTTCAAAAAGATTTGGACAAGGCTTGCCTGAAATCATTAGCTGACCTAACGTTTCGTTTACCTTTGCAGCCCTCCGATAGTCATACAGATGCTGGTATGAGCGAGATGAAGTCGCAGATGTTTCATACATATTTCAATCGCTTTTTGTCCCTGCTTAATCACGAGCCATCGGAGTTGACCAGGTCCGACACCACGCTGAGTGTTGCACTTCGCGAAGAGTCTGCATCAAACTCAGACCTGGCAATCACCATTCTATCAAACTTACTCAGTGCCAACATTGACGTCGGTCTCAAGCATTCACTCAACATTGGGTATCATGACAACGTTGAGATTCGTACTGCATTTGTTAAGGTCCTTTACAACATCCTTGTCCAAGGAACTGAGTTTAGTAACCTGACTGACTCGGCTGTGAGTGAGAAGTACGAAGAATTACTGGAGCTGCTGACCAGTGATCTTTCTCTTGCCATTTCCATGGCGGTTGCCTGCCCGAGCACAGATGTTGACGAGCTAACTATCTGTCTTCTCACTGTTTTCGAACAACGAGGGATGGTTTTTGAGCTGTTGGAGGCTCTCATTAAGCAGGAGATAGCAGATACCGAGAATGAAGCAGAGATTTTGCGCCGAGGCTGCGTGGCGACCAAAATGTTGTCGGTCTATGCTAAGTGGAAGGGTGCCGCATACATTCGAAATACGCTTCAGAAGGTTTTGGAACGACTCATGTTGACTTCGAAGGATCTTGACCTAGAACTGGACCCTGCAAGAGTCAGCTCAACAGAGGAGCTCCAGAAGAATGCCCTGCAGCTTCGTATAGTTGCCAAGGTCTTCATAGACGACATTTGTGCTTCTTCCACCAGTATTCCACCGGCGTTCCGCAAAATCTGTTACATCATATCAAATGCAGTCATGCCAAGGTTCCCTGATGCCAAATACACCGCGGTAGGGGCCTTCATCTTTCTCCGATTCTTTTGTCCAGCAATTGTTGCCCCGGAGGTGGAGGGTCTTGTATCAACGACACCATCCAAAGAAATGCGACGTGGACTTCTCCTCATTGCCAAGGTCATTCAGAACCTAGCCAACAATGTACTTTTTGGAGCCAAGGAGCCTTATATGTTCCCACTTAACGACTTTTTAACACAGAACATCTATCATGTTACCACATTTCTTCGCGAGATTTCTGTGCCGCCTCAGCAGTTGGAGGCACATGGCGCCATAGAGTCTTTCGACTTTGGGTCGTGCGTAGCGCTTCATCGCTTCCTGTACGACCATTGGGATCATGTGAGGCAAACGCTGATATCGCGTGAAAGAAAGGACTATGGGAGAACATCAGGGGATGTTGTTCGAGGGCGTTCGCCGGCCTTGGAACCCTTGAGAAACTTGATAGCTAATCTTGGTCCGCCACCACTTGCTGTCTCCTGGAACAGGCCTCAGGTTTCTTCCAATAGCCCGCCGTTGTATTCTAGATTCCAGAACTTCATGCTTCGGAACGCTTTTCGGAGCACTGAATCCTTCTTGACCGCACGAGCGGTTTATGATGGAGGCGAGAGCAAGGTGCGTCTCCACTATAACAACCAATATTTGTACAAGCTGACATTGTATAGGATGGCCTGTCTATTATTTGTGTTATTCTTCGTCATATTGAGACGGAAAGCATCGACTACGACACCTTACTGTACTGTTACCTCAAGATCGCAAGTAGACTATGGCACCGGCCTTTTGGGATTTTGATCGACGCAACTTGTTATAATGGGCGCAATGAGCCTCAGGATGATTTGTTCAAGAAGCTTGAGCTACTAACGCCATCGGAACTGTCACAGAATCTCACACGCATCTACGTCTACAATATGAATAGTGCATTTAAGTAAATCGACTTCCTCCACCAAACCTTTTGGGTTGAAGACTAATGCTTGTGACAGGCGATGCTTTCGACGTTTGCTGAGGGTATGCACCAAGAATGAGAATGGTGTTTTCAACCCCAAAAATGTGGAGTACCACTTGATAGGGAGCCTTCAAGACCTGCAGGCACACTTCCACCTCAGCCAGCTTCATCTGCCAAAGGAGACAATCAGTGTAGTAACTGACACTCGTTACGTCTTTCAGCCCATCACACGACTGTCCAAGTCAAAGGGCAAGATTGAAGTGATTATCAAGGTGGGCAGTCAGTTTGTCCAGGTCACAACGACTAAAAAACAAGAGATCTTTGCGGGATTTCGTCTGGGTACTACCGTGAACGATATCTTTCGCTTGGGTGAAGTTGATGAAGCCCCGACGTCCATACAAACCGAAGACGACTCAGCTTTTGGATTGCGGGCAGACAATGGGAAGATTGTGATGTACTTTACGAGTCCTAAGAAGACTGACGTACTTCAAACAATTCGAGGCGCCAAGGCTAAGCACGGCAAAGATAACAGAACTCACAAATCTGTTGAACGCCTCATCCGACCACAAGACGTTCCAGGCACTCTTTTGAACCTTTCTTTGGCGAACCTTTCCAGCCATGACCATATCTTGAGGCTATCGTCTTATAATTTGCTGGGGGCGCTATGTAGAGCTTTCAAGTTCAGCTCAGCTTCAAGAATCATTTGTACCAAAGGTGCGTCACCAGACTGTTTGACGAATCGTTTACTTGTATACTAACCAGCGTGTAGATGTGTCTGTTCCTTTGGACCCGAATCGCTTTGTAGTGGATATCAGCAACGAACTAGCATTGAGTGAGCCCCAATTGACATCGGATTTTCTGACTGAGTTCTTTGTCGGATGGGAGAGCTTCCCCGATGAACAGAAGCCACTCAGTCTAGCTTATATGGCTCCTTGGCTGCCTGGACTGCGAACAAACATCCTGACAAACGAGCTGGATGGCGAAAAGGGCAGAGAAAGGGTCGCGATCTTGTTCCGAAAACTCATCGACGTGACCGTCCAAGATCATACGCTCACATTTGCCTTGGAGCAGTCAGTATGGCCAAAGATTGTTCAAGATGAAATTCTCCTCGAGGTTTTCATGGATGAACTTCTTAAGTCGGCCATGACTTACAGCGTGCATGACGATTCTCTGGAGGTCATTTCGTCGATCGTGGTTGGTATTGGTACGGTGACACTGCGAGGCAAGATTCTGTCAAGGCTTCGCAAAGCACTCAACAGGTCATCGCTGCGCCCTACCAAGTATCTACCAGACAATGCAGTCTGGGCTGAGATCTGTACATTGCTTCGATTCTGTCTTGCTTTGTCATTTGACAATGGCGTGCAGTCCCAACTTTTCCTACCTGAAATATTTCACATTGTGACAATGCTGGCGAATACTGGTGCCCAAGAAGTTCGGCTGCTTGTCTATCGCCTACTAGTAAATTCGGTCCATGCCGTGTGCACATCCTTCAACCTGGACGATGCTCGATCGAGCAAACTCCGAGCAAGTCTCGACTTTCTTTGCGATCCGCGCAGCGACATCTTCACAATACCGCCTACCTTTCCACGCGACGGCGCGTCAGTATCCACTTCTCAGGAAGCTGGTCCTGCATTGACAGCTACTGAGAATCTTGCATCTTGTCTTTTTGAGATTTGCTCTATTGCCGCACCGACGGTTGATCTTGCTAATACATGGCGATCAAGATGGATGAGCCTTGTAGCTAGCACGGCCTTTCAGAACAACCCTGCTATTCAGCCACGAGCGTTTGCCGTCATGGGCTGCTTGGCCCGTGAGGAGGTTGACGATGACTTGCTTTACCAAGTATTGGTGGCTTTGCGCAATAGCGTCAACCGGTTTGGTGACGATCACAATAGCGAAATGCTTGTATCTATTGTCACTTCGCTCTCCAAGATGATGGCTAAACTCCCATCTGCATCTCGGTATGGCCTCCAGCTGTTCTGGCTTGCCATGTCACTAGTACGGCTAGTTCCTGCAACTCTTTTCAACTGTACTGCTCAATTCCTTGAGGCAGTTCTGGCCAACATTAGCACTGGGGAAGAGTTCCAGGGAGACAATATGGCATCACTGCTTCTCCAAGGCAGAGCTCCGTTGGACGAAGCCGCCTTGCCATTAGAAGAGATATACGGCATTCATTTCGAGCAGGATACATTCCACCTCGCTGTTTGTGCATGCTTGGCACGCGGCTTGACGGATACCATGACGAGACAGACTACTATGAGGGTTTTATCCTCATTCTTAAGAATGACCTGCGATGTGGAGGGAAGAGAGAAGCCAGAGGTCACACAAACTTCGCCTTACCTGTCCCTCCTAGTAGCGCGTGCTGTTGGTAATCATGAGATCAAGGATAGCCTTTGGTCGGTTGGGATTGACGCAGACGACATTGGATTACTCAACGGAATGCGCAAGCCACCAGACCTTGAGGCGATGTCCGATAATGCATTATTGCTAATCACCTCTATCGAACTTATTGACTTTCAATATGTGGAAGACACCGTCCAGACACGGAGCCTAGAGTGGCTCAACATTCTTGCCAAAGAACGGCCATTTGTAGTAGAGCACCTGTAAGTCAAAACAACAGAAGGCTTCGAATCGCTGATACTGACTTTTAACAAAGCTGCGGAGCGATCCGATCGTTATTGGATGACACCTTACTTCACAGCCAGAATTCAACCACATTAAGAGCTGCACACACCTTGCTGCGTGCGCTATCATCGAGTCCACAATTTTCAAGAGCTACTGATACAACCGTGGCGCTCACTAACGCTCTTGACTCTATGGGCTTTAGTGGGCTGTGGCGATCATGTTCTTTTAGCTCCATGGAGGATGTTAACTGTAATTTTCTTGAGCTAACTGAACACTTAATAGAGGTAAGTTTAAGAAGTTAAATTTATAGTAATTTACTAATATAAATTTAGTTAATAATTATTTAATA
>JAAVUF010001736.1:0-10558 GCA_014898995.1 Fusarium sibiricum | reverse complement strand
TGACACTCTTTTGCTTCGACCTCATCGATGCGACAACGGCACGTCTGCGTCTCTGATGAGCCATGGTGCATACTGTGACTCCACGTGTTTCGAGGAACGTGCGTCATCTCTAGGCTACGCTTCAGGATAATACGAAAGAGATGGGAGTGTTGATGTTCCACGACACTACCCTTCAGGTGGAGTTCCCGGAATCGGAGATGACTGGGGATGTACCATATGCTTCAAGTACAGAGAGGCAGTGGGATTTTCTTCGTCACTCGGCATCGAACAAAGCTCCAGATGCGAAAGCATATACGACGGGTCCATTGAGCCAAGAAGCAAGTCTACAACGTCTCTGCGGCCCTTGATCGCTTCTTCGCCGCGTTGGGACCCAGGGACACGGCTGTCCCCCGTTTCCCGGGACGATTGGAATGCTCATGGTATTGACTACGCAAGCTACTGGACGCAGGCGATTCAGACAAAGACACAGTCGAGTCTTTGCGAGAGTTGCTCGACGCCTAGTCTCCCTTCCCCAGATCAAGAAGACTTTATCCTCTACGGGGAACCCCAAGATATTGAACGAGAGCTTTCCGAGGAGGAAGTCATGACATTCGAGAATAGAGAGGATAGTGCATCGATAAGCGAGGATGACAGTTTCTGTTATTGCGGATGTTGCTCGCCGTTTATCACATCAGATGGCTCGGAACAGCGGGAAAGCTGGTGGACCGAGGAAGGGGTAGAAGAAGAGGTCGCCGAGGCGGCATGATATCTCAGTCGCCTACCTTGCCAAAGGAAATAAGAATAACTTCGACTTTCTCGTCAAATATTTCCGCGATCGGCAGAAGCATAAGAGGGACTTTGAACTAGGCGCAAACTTTACTCACTACGCCAATGCGTGTCTAGACGACGTGGTAGTTAGTTATAACGTAACGAAACGAGGTTATTGCTTCTAAAGACGGGGTTTTGCAAACACTCTACCACAACTATTCAGAATTGGCATCTACAGCGCTGGGCGGTGCGACTTTGGGTTCTGTAGCTCTAATTCAAGAGTTTCATTTTTTCACTACTTCAATCGCTCCAAGTCCATACACACAAGCCATATCAGCAGGGCATCTACGTCCTGGTTTTTAATCTATACAAGCCCTGCTTTTGGTAAAGGAAACTTCTGATTCAAGTCGAGTTATAGTTTGTAAGTATCCTTTTAGCTCGCAACGAACCATCAGCGAGGGGCGTATAAGCATGTCACTCCAGCAGGTAGAGAACAACACCACAGCTTAGAAACCGATGTCCTGTTTAGCTTAATACGATCAATTGTTAAAGATTCTCACTTTTCAGATGTGCATACGTATCCATGCCGAGCTATGAACTACTGTCGATCTTAGTTCTGAGCCATGTATATCTAGATAACTGATCAGTTCCATCTCGAATTGCTGCAAGTGGAGTGCGAGCCTTGAAGGTGTCACTGATCTACCACAGCGGTCTTATTCTGCCGGTTGCTATAGGCCTTCCAGGCGAAGGAACAGTTCATCCCGATAGGGGTTGTTGTCCAGAGACGAAAATAACAAAAAGAATATTCTTTGGTACAGTAGATCGCATGACCAAGATGGGCGCGAGTAATGCCCGCTCATAGCATCACAAATTCTTGTTCGCAAGCCTTTTATGCTATTTTTATAACACCTACAACCTTCTCTACCGTCTTACCACTAGGCTTGATATTATGATACATCAATAGCCCAGGATTAGTCTATACAAAGGTATATACTAATACCAGGAATTGATATATCTAAGAAGGGTGTAACTAAGGTGGTAACGGTAGGCCACTTACAAAGCATGGGTATAGCAGGATATTGTGTATATAATCTTACTAAACAAACTAAGTTTATATATCTGGGCTTCTAAGATGTAGAAATTGTACTTTTTATTGAAAATTCTCAAGTACTGTCTATTTTCATTAGACCTTTTTTCAACCTCGTTGCATTTTGGAACGTCGTGTTTGGAAATCTCAGAAGGTCTAGCTTAATAAATACCACTGAACTGATTTCTTTCGGTCCACTATCCAATTTACAGAGTTATAGTTCAAGGGTTTCCGTCCTCTTAAACCACTTACAAAATAGACCCTGTCTCCGATCACTACCGCAAGGCCAAAGATCGTAAAAATGACCATAGTAGAGGATGCAATCACCAGCGTGTTCGCGGACGGTTCAGCTGACGAACGGACTTTCTTTGTATTAACAAAATAGAATCTCCTCAACGACAGTGGATGTCCGGAAGATTGCGCTAATCTACTGGAAAGCATCTTTCGAGTCAAAGACCGACTCACCGCTGAGGAGGCCTTAAAGCATCGTTGGCTCAAGTTAGCTGAAAGTCCTCAGCCAGACTCACATGTGCGACGGTTGTAAAGTCCGGGTTCGCTGTAGAAGTACTATTTGCGACCAGACGTAGAGTTATCAAAGAGATCGTGAACGCCGTTTCTCTATTATCCATTAAAAAATCTAGATGTACGGCATCTGGCGTTGAATCAACAGCTTCGTATTTTCATCCATTGCTCACAAAAACGTTTCTTAGCAAGGTCGCTGCTGCAATCTTCCCAGGATCAGTTAACTCGATTCTATATGATGCCTTGTTGGTGATAGTTTATCGTTTCTCAGTCATGCTTCGTGGTCAAGGCAGGCCACCCTGTGTCCGATCACACGATTGGGAACGCAAAAGACAGATACGCTTCTTAACGGCCGAGTTCCTGCCCCCCGGGCGGCGCTTTTCCAAAGACGCTAGCGTGCTATATTCACATCTCTCAAGCGCGAAGAAATAAGTGCCGGCTACCTCCACACACTATCAACCCTGACGATCAAGCAAGGCTAGCACACGTTCAATACAACTCACCGTGAATGATGCAGATGGTCGGTTCCTCGTCCAGGCTTCCATGTCAACATAATTCTTTCATAACTACGTAAGTTCCAGGCTGATAAATGGGCAACTACGTATCGAAGTCTACATTGATCTGCGTCCCTCTCCCCGCCGACAAAGTCGGCTACGCATATGTATGAGCGGTGTTCAACTTTCACGTATGGCATAATATGAAAGGTGCTACAGAGAACAATTCTCTGCACGGACTACACACTCAACACAGTGTTCGAATCAACGTACATGTAGCAGTAGAAGTAGAATTCAAAATAAAAATAAAAAACCATCGCATCACGCGCATATTATTGCACCGGCCTAAATTAGTCTGGTACACTCGCTACATGTTATGTAATGAACTACTCTAAGTAGTTGAGTTAGTTAGTTACGCGTTGGTCAGCCAACGAGTATAAGTTGCCTTCGTTAACGCTAAATTGTAGGGTGGCTTGGGCCATGAACGGTGTGACATAGGTACATAGATGTGAATCTCGATGAAATATCTCTGAATGATCTCCTTTTATCTCCATCCACTCCACTAAGCGATAGGATGCTGGAAACTGCTCTCAACTGGAGTCCACATCTAGGAAGGGACCAATTGCGAGTGCATCCTGAAAGCGACGTGAAGTCTCATCTGTCCAATTTATTTCATAATGACTTTCTACTTAACTTACTCATGACGGTCAGAGTTCCATGAGGAGTCCACAGTCTTGTTTCTGGTAGATTCTTTTCTAACATTGGCGCAAGGGCCTACAGTTGCGAACGGTGTGGTGTTATCCGGATCAAGAAGTCTTGGAGAAAATACCTGTTGCTTGTTTCACCGGAGCAAAGACAAATAATTGTATTACATAGAGATAGGGAAAACCACTTCACAGTCTCCCGCTCAACGTCACCTTATCATATCAAACATTCCGTGCCAGTTATGTAACATACTAGGGAGTCTAGCTAAGGCAATCATACATCAAAAGAACAGGTTTATTCACTAAAAGCGCGATTTCGATGAGACTAGGTACTACATATTATCCCAAGTACTCCAAGGCAATACTGAATTTGTATTCAGACGACATTCTGTCGTCTATTACTACTGTCTCTCAGTCACTCAACTAGTCCGATCTTTGCTTCAGGGCCTTTTCCATGTCATTGGTTCATTAACCGCAAGTGCAGGGATAAGCGTTACTCGGCATCTGCCCTGCATTAGAAGGTGAGGACGCTCCCGTAGTCTGCGTATCCTCTATCGGCCCCGAAACTGTTGCGTCAGTGTTCCTAGCGGTTGGCGTGGCTCCCAAGTCGGTCTCATGAGTCTCTCCAGGCGTCACAATAGTCGCGCTGCTCATGTCGTCGCCAGGAGAATCGGTGTAACTACCATTTTGTGAGCTTTTAGAATTATCACCGGCCGTTTGACTGGGCGTGTCATAGCCATCCGAGGGAAGCCGAGCCGATGGTGGAGCCGCTGACGGCTGGGTGACCGATTTCATCAATGTAGTGTCATACGATCCGGCCATATCTGTCGCTCGATGGGTCGGTGCTGTGCCTAGAAACCCTCCGGGCGGAGTGATAATAGGCCCTCCTGAAGAGGTGGGAGTTAAATATCCGCTCGACGCATCATGGTGCTTCTCTGGGCTATCGATTACGCTAGACATACAATGCTGCGCCATGGAATAGTCTGTTACGGGCACGGTTACATCTACAAGTCTTGTCTCTGGTTTGATAGTAACCACTTGACAATAGCTTGTGTCGTCGCTATCGCACAACCATGTCAATTTACCGAGCCCAAGAGGCGCATCGGCGGGCAATGATATGTTGAAAAGTCGATAGGATGGGCAGACCACATCGCCTTGGTCGATGGTTATAGTGTGAGACTCATTATCGTCGAAAAAGCTCAAGATCGCCTTTGGACATCTAACGTCCATTTTTGGTCCCATTATCTCCTGCCAGCCTCCGGCGTAGAACACTAGTGCAGAACCACATTTGGAGTCTGGTTCCTGACCCTGTGTAAGCTGGGCAAGCATCAATGCATGGTACAGTGGAGTGTGAAGCTTCATTACTACTCTATTTCAACCCGGCTGCTTTGCAGATATCACAAGGTGGAAACAAAGGTGTAATATATGTTCGACGTCTTCCCAATGTGGATTAGCAGAGTCTAGATTTGTATGATGGCTATAAAAGTGTCCATCCCTTTGTATCGAACCCTGGGAGAAGTTGACACTAAAAAAGGCCTACCCATCGCCAACCTTGGCGAGGTATTCAAGCTAAATCGATAATATCACTCGATAGCTACAAGTAGAGCTGTTTCTACTCCGTTAGCACAGTTACCGTTCAAGATTTTCCACACTGTCGTGACTATGGTCGCGTTTCGGCAAACGACGTGCTGGGCCAGTGCCCATAACTTTATTGATAGACTTATCAGGGATCCGCATCACATGTTAGTCAGTCTTTCGATCGTTTTGTAAATATAACCAGTTTCTCAAAGCTTTATTCGTATCGATATCTTTGACTAATCATATCTAGACTCTACTGCGAGCTGGCTACCCTGTATGGATTACGATGCAGGCCTAACTTGATCGAAACGACTCATCAGCGATTTTTGAAGTACCCGTCCATATATAGGATGCAAAGAACAAGGCGGTAGTAGCCAGGCTGAGGTCTTCAGGTTCAAGTATGGACATTCCAGAATGATGAAGACCTTTGATCGACGCTGAGAATCGAATATAGTAGGTGCAGTACAGAGTCTTCAACCCTGTCTCGGACACCACCCAGCCCAGGGCATGTTGGTTTATAACGATGACGCATTTCCTCCATCATGGTATTACCTTCAGCAATGCCTTCTATGTCTTGGATGTTGCGTTTTCTTAGGGATCTGGTTGTCAAACCGATGGGTAAATCCGCCGATCGAGGTTTTGTTCAGTTGCCTGGCAACTGTCAGAATTCGACGGCCAAAACATGATTGACTTACCACCAAGAGCTTATGTTGGATTTGTCACGCGCGATTAAAATAGCACACAACCGCCCGTACGATCCCTGATATAGCCAACAAGATGGCCCTGTCCGCTTATTTCAACAATAGGTTATCACAATACCCCTTTCTTCGCTTTGCATACCTAAACATAAGTTCACGTTTCTAATAGTACCCTTAACGTCAAGCTCAATCACATGATATCCTTATAAGTGTTGACGACAAGGAAATATCTCCTATAGAAGCCAGTTGCCCTGGCGCGAATAACTTTGTTATGTGCCATGATGCGCAATCGTTCCCAGATTCTCATGAGTTATGCCCTGAACGGTGGTTGGAAGACTTGACAGGAAATGATATGGCAGCCGTCCATTCTTTGCTAGAAATAGAGTTTGCTTAGGTATCAATTGCGCCAATCTCGAATTGAGGCTTCTTCTCGCGGTTGGGAACTTGTCGATAAGAACTTAAACTAGTCTGAACAGGTGGGACTGATGACGCTTTGAAAGAAGCCCAATTTATGTATTCGATATCATCCTCGTGGGTCTTTTGATGTTGCCTAGTTATGGAAGTGGATAGACTACAGCTCTTTTACGGGTCGTATTTATCACCAACTTCACTGCTTCACTGGCCGCGCAGATCCCAAATGATGTTCAGTCTTCGAGTAGTAGTGCTTCCTAGCCTCAATGCAACCCAAATGGCCATTTACTCCCTTTAATCTTTGAGCAAAGGAAGGAGTCCCCTCTCCGGAATGCAAAGTGCTTTATTTAATAGTTTGGAGGGCGGTGGCCCACATTAAGCCTTTGGTTCTCGACGTAACAGTGCCTGAATATCCAAAGGCCTTGTACCTTGATTAAATTATGTCAGTGCTAAAAGTTTCGATAAATTTTCTTGTAAGTCGTGAAGGCCCAAGGCTAATGGCCCTTCCTCCTCGTGAGTCTTGATTCGTAGCTTAAACTAGTGGGTTTGGCCTGGGTTTGGAATGGTCTCCGTCCTTCAATTGAGTTCTAGGAAGCTCCGGTTCACCTGGTGATTTGATTTGTCCCTTCTTACATAGGCAAAATGCAGGCTTCTAGTACTTCCTTGCCATCGTAGCCCTGCTCCATCTAGCTCTGTAAATGAAATACATTCGCATGACATTCATTGCTCAAAAAAAAACACAGGCGTAGTTATATTTGGTATACCATACTCCGATTCAACGGGGTGGCGATCGTTGATTTTCCATGATAAAAGTGCAGGCCAAGGACTGTATAGTGGCTTGTAATGCCTCAGGCCTACGCCACTTGATCAAGAATGGCATAGCAAAGTATATTATACCATCAAACCTATAGAGAGTCCTAAATCGACAAAAAGACTGTCAGATCTACATTCTAGGCTCACTAATCATGTCTTTAATAATAGCTGCTCACTTTGATTGGTCCACTTTGTTTCTCTAGGAGACGGACCTGTGTCCTCCATGTTGTAATCGTCATCCTGTAGTCATGAGGCCGGACGCACCGATAACTGCGAAAGGCATTCGCCGTGGCCATCTAAAGTGAATTGGACATATTTCATCCAGCAAGGTTGAGCGGTTACTGCTAAACAATTGGTGCTAAAGCTTTGCCTTCTTAGAGTAGCAAGCTCTAGATTAGCCGAAATTTATTCAGTAAAGTACGTACCTACTCTGTATAATTTAATTATACACGAAACAAGTAATGTAGCTTTACCTGCGCAGTATCATAACAAATATATCCATTGTAGTTTAAAGCCAGCCTTTGGGTTCTCGTGTCACGAACGATGCTTTCAGTGTCTGGCTGTGTATTTGTTAGCATGGGCTGTAAAGCCGCGTTGAAAAGTTCAGTTCTACGACAAAATGTATTCTAAAGACTTAGCATTCTGACACCTTCGAGGTCCTTATGAATGATCCCAGCATCAATCCATCGGGCAGGACCTGTGCGACCCACGCCTCTTGTACTGTACATGCCTTGTCTCTTTGCATTTTCCGCGGCATAAAAGTCAGCATCCATAAGCTCCTGAAAGGGATCCCCGAGTTCAGCTTCACAAAGAAGTAGCAAGGCCTCACCACCACACGCCGTGTGGTAACAGTAGCCAGCTGACTTAGAAGACATCTCGGTGAGATAGATGCCCTTGCCAAACATGTAGCTGGTCATCGGTGCTTCAGGAGGAGCGATTCGGAGTCCCTGACGTAGAATACCATCATAGTTTGTTAAGCGTGAATCATGCCAGAGAAGCCGACGATCAGAATTGGTTTTAGAAGCGTCAAACGCCTCAAACCTCTCTGACTCACCTTTTCGCCTGACGCGGAAGATGTTTCTAATATCGTAATTAATACTGTGCGTAGCGCCACGAGATCCGTGAAGATATTTCTCAATATTGGTAAACTCTTTACTATTGCGACGGTGAGGAGTCATCTCCTGTAGGTCAAGGCACCGAAACTGATCAACAAGAGGATGCATAGACCTCTTCGGTTTCTGATCTTCCTTCAGCACCTCGACCGCTTCCTCTATACCCATAAGGGTTTTTAGAAGCTTCATCTCGTTATAGAGCATAGTCTCGTGTCTTATTGGAGGTGGTACTTTTCGTCCGAACTTGTGAGGTATGATGGAGTATTACTGATCAGAGAGTATTCCGGTCATACGTATTAGCTCCCTATAGTAGATATAAGGATTGTTCAATATAGCCGCGATGTCTTCAAGAAACATCAAGCCTTTGGTAAGCGTTTTTGGGCTCAATTCTCCTGATGAAAACACGGTAGCAGCGCGATTCAGAGATGACACCCCCTCTTGGAACTGTCCCTCATTGAATGAGAGTTTCATCAAGTCGGCGACCGATCTATTTAGCGTACATGTGAGTAGCACCTCCTCCTTTGCGCTGAGGTTACGATTTCCCGTGCTTTGCTTAATCGGCACTACAAACAGAGTTTATTTGTTTATTATATAGACTCTTAATAAAAACCCGGGTCTTCCAGTATCATCGGCAATATCTATAATAGCCTTGAATGTTCGGCGGAGTTACAACTCTATGTTGCTCACACCGGTGCTCCTTACTCTCTACAGCCATCAATGGACATGATTCACCCTGTCAATCGAGCGGTCATTGATACGAGCCTGCAAGTGATTCCAAGACAGGTCAGAGACGCTATCAACGCATGAGATAATAGTCAAAAGCTCAAGTGGCTAGAAGATCAGGTCAGGAGTCTTGAGAAGGTTGGTCTGGCCTAGGGCTTCAGGGGCCTCTTGACGTTAAGTGAATGTCTCACGATATTGTTTGTACCGTCGTTGGCTGATAGTTAAATACGGGTAAGATCATACTCCGCCTTCAGGCCCTACCGAGTAACTTTAATTTCAGCCCTGAGCCGATGACGGCTGTGAATGGATGCAGCTGCCGAGCCTCATGACGCCACTATAATGGCATTCAATCGCGAAATGATTGTATTTCAGATCTGTGTAGACTATCGGGTTTGGAAGAGCGGATAACAGTATTTCGTCATTGTTAACAGCAGCGAGGAGCTCCTCTGTGAGAGCATTTCGTAGAGGAAATGGCCAACTATCTGCTAAATGACCATGACGTGTCACTTGTAAAACGAAAGGTTTTACATATTGATGACACCACAATAAACAGTTTAGCCAATTACAGTCATTCACAATGCTCTCTCACGGACGTCTCAAATACAAGATGGCAGGTTCTTGTATTATGGCCCGTGCTGCTACAGCCACCACAATGTCGAACACTCGATCCAACTGACCTTCCTCGACCACCAACTGTCAATAATTCAGCCGCTACTAGCGTTCCAACATCTACCTTACATATTGCTTGTGAGACTCCTTGTACATGTATAGACTGTCTCTTCTGCAGTCTGTTGCTTCGTGCGCCTCGGTGCCGACCATGTACATTGTTCGCTTCCCGAAGTTTCCACAGCTCGCTCCTCAACATCATAATGATATAGACAATTGCTTTTGTTACTTCAGTGTTCGACTTCAAGTTCTTCATCGTTAACTCCGAGAAGCTATACTCATACTTCCCGACTGGCTTGTTGAGGTGCACAAACAGAGATTGAGTCTCGATTGCTGCCTGGTCATTAACGCCCAGGGGGTCAAAGGTTCAGTAGCGTCCTTGGGAGTCGCTGGAATCTGTAGTCGCACATCAAATTGGAATCCCGAGGCTCTGTCTTGCTAGTCTCATTTCATTCGATCTGAATTCAGAATAAACGCGTGCTAATTCAGTACTCTTGGAAATAGCAGACTTTCAGCTTTATTTAGAAAGCTGGGATGCGGCCAATTTTAGCATCCCTGGCATACTGACCACACGGGGAACAAAGACTTGGGTTTTGACGAGGCCGCCATAGTAACGAATACCTACAATGAAGAAAGGCCATAAGGTCACGTCCTATTTGATCCAGCCAAGGTTAGAACATTGTGCTATATATAACGGACCAGAGAAACAGTCATGCAACTAAGTCTCGACGTTTCAAACATTAGATGTCAACTTATTCCAATTTACAGTAAGTGATTATACAGCAACAATTTTCGCTATACTCTCGAGAGGTTATTTTAAGAAAATGTCGTCGATCTCAACGAACTTGGAAAGACACAAGCGAAGTATGTCAACATCAGGCACCTCTCTATCACATCAAGTGACACAAAACCGCTAATTCATTTACGTAGTGGTATATAAGCACAAATTAAATTTGGACCTAAGGATAATTATTTCAACATGGGCTAACGTACATGATAAGCG
>JAAVUF010001732.1:0-11224 GCA_014898995.1 Fusarium sibiricum | reverse complement strand
ACCGTAACCTCAGGACGCCCGTGTCTTGAAGTCGTTACTTTCATAACCTACGGTTTAATTCTTTTAACAGTGTCTAGCGACGCTGTAGACATCTTCTGCATACTCTATTCTGTGTCAACAGGGCTCGAAGTGCTCTTTGAAGGTATACTGATGCTACCTGTAAGCTTGTTGTTCTCGCAGCTCACAGGAGTCCAATACCATGGGTCTTGTGCAATCGATAGGTAGTAACTGGAAATCACAACCATGGGCTAGTTTGACCAATTGTGCAACGGTTAGTGAAGTGAACTTTGTCCGAGTAACTGCAAGAACTAACGCATGGAATAGTATAAGATAGATTCAATCATATTCCCAAACAGGTGAAAGGCCCTTAAGTACATGAAGATTTAGCCGCACAAAGCGCCAAATTTCTTCCTTTGAAATCGTCCTCCAGTAAGATCACGCCTTCAATAATCTTCCCCATGTCGGTTCTGGTGATTGTGCTGCAGTTCTGCCGTATCTTCTCCATGAGGACCTTCAAGAATTGAACAGGGCTTCTAGAAAACCCCGACTTATTTACGAGAGTTCCACTGGCGTTCGGCGGGATGAATCCATCAGGACCTAAGCAAACAGAATCGTCTACAACACCCCAAGCCAGCCCAAGAGAATCACATAGAGTGATATAGTCTTGGAAAGACGACAGGTAGACCTGTCCCGCGAAAAGGTTGAGGAAGGTAATCGAGTCCTCGGGAATTGTTGATTCGGTCACACTGCCTGATATGCAGTATAGTCGAAGGTGGTCAAGGGGTTGAAACCCAAGATTAATCCGGGGCGCATAGAGATGAAGCGCCACATTTGGAGAACCTTCGATAAGAGGAAGCAGCGCTTCAATCTCATAAGGACTGGCGACTACAAGTTTATGTGTGCCAGATTTAGCGCTGCCTGCTAGAATCCACTGCACAGAACGCTGGAACAAATCTGAGTCATCGCTTTGACCGAAAGTCGCTCGAACTGTCCTCGCAAAATCTCGTGTGACCCAAATGTTGCGAGGAAACCTACGAACATCGAAGTGACGTGCTGCAGAGGTATCAGCTAAAGCTGTAAAAGCCGGTCTGAACACATCAGTCTCTCTTGGGAAATAGCCATCTAAAACCCAAGTTTTCAAAATCTGCGCAAGACCATGTGTTTCTGGCTCAACTTTAGGCGGCCTTTCGACTTGCTGTTCTTGTTCAGTCTCGGGGGATAGCTCGCGCTCTTGTTCTTCTTGAAGCGACGATGTATGTAACTTGGTTAGTCCAAAGGACTCGCACCGAGCCTGGAGCTTGTCGATAGTAGGACCTTCAAGTCCGGTCCAAAGTGAGGATAAACCTACGTGGCCACCACAAGGCAAGTAGCGTTCTTTTAAGCTCAGGGCTTCGTCCTCAAGGAAGCGCCTGGCCCATGAGAATCCCTCCTCTTGGGCTACTGTTTGCTTCCAGAATATTTGTTGTCTACTAAAACGAGCGCCTTGCGTGACCCAGAGTGGTATAGCTTTGCGTAGGTCAAGGCAAGTTTCCGTAATGGCCCAGCAGATGACGTCGGATACTGTGATCTCACAGTTGCTTGAACCCATTTTACTCTGCCATTGCGCAATCTTTTGCTCAATTTCCCACGGGATACAAAACACCACAGACTGACCTTCTCCAAGTCTTCGCATCCGCATACAGGCTACCGTTGTTTTCACTTATTAGTGATGTACACGAGGTCTTATCGAAAGAAAAAATGACATACCTTGAACTAGTCTATCTTTCGTTAATGCAGTACCCAATGTGACCACTGCGCGATAGTACGTGGGGAGTTTCAGATCAGTTCCCCTTGTGTGAGCTTCGTCAAGGAAGACAAGACACTGATCGAGTTGTTCTGCGAATGGCGATGTCCGGAGTTCTTCAAACTTACCAGCCCGATCGACAACAATGATTTCGTCGTGATCACTGAAACAAACTACAGCCTGAGTATCTGTTCTCCCCTTGTAGCAAGCCAACCACTGCTTTGAAAACTCCAAGTTTGTCAAATCGATGACTTGAGCTCCGACATCGAGAATCCCGCGAGCTTCAGGGCTCATTCCTGACACCATCTGGAGGAGCATCTGGCTATCCAAAGTGGCGCCTTTCATCTTTCTTGGCGGTAATGCTATGGTTGTTTCTGGCCGTAGCAAATACTCAAGCACTAGAGCGTTAGTATGCTTCTGCTCCGCAAGGTCGAGTTGCGCCATTCCGAGTGGCAATACATATCGAGAATCATTGGTTCCACTAAACCCTGTCGTCGGGTTGTCTTTTCTTTTACCAAGGTCCCACCCCGAGGCAGATAGCTTGTGTGGAAACTCCCTGCACTCTTTGGCAAAGACTAGGTGACATAAGTAATAGTCTATAGTAGCTTTGGAGTATTGGAGTCTCGGGAAAATTTTTGTTATGCATTGGTCGCGATCTTGTAAATTCACCCCTTCCAGACTTCGGAAAGAATCAGGTAGTGCCGGGGCTGTCTCGACCCAGTCCTGGTATTCAGCCTTGGCGTTATCAGATCTGACGAGTAGTCTGAATGTCGAAAAGAGAGCCTCGTTATTCAAGCCACTATAGTAATAACTCAGACAGGTGAGTGTGATCACTACATCCGGGTGACTGAACTCAGACCGAGGTGTTGGGTTATCTTTCGCTCGATATGGTACAGCTAATTTAGTCATTTTCTCTCTGTGTGGATCAACACCGTAATTAACTCTCCAGCGTTTTTGGCCAAATGCAAAAGCAAGTATGCCTCCTGCAAAAAGGCCCCGAAGAAGTAAGATATGGCCTTTTGTAGTTTCGTCCCAGAATGTACTCTGCTCGACTATCTGAGAATCCTCAGATGCAAGTTCCCACTGAGTGATGTAGCGAATCATTGCAGTCCTCATCTTTCGGGGTTGTCGTGCGATAGGAAGTCCCACCATTCCAGTTTCACAAATTGAACTAGCGGCGCGTTTGAGGATCTCTTCCTCGGCTTCAGGTTCAAGGAAACGCATCCTTGGAAACCTCTCAGCAATAGGATCGTCATATTCGAGTGATTGTACAAACTCGCCTTTGACGTCGCGACCAATCTTGGCAAGTAGACCCAGGACGTTTTGAATGATAACCCAGCGGTCGGGGCTGTGTTCAATTGGCCGCTGTTGGCCAATTGTGTAGATCAGCTCAAATTTGACACTAAAGTTCTCGTCACTCTCATCGACAATGTCCCTAGACGAATGGTCTAGTAATAGTCGAGTTTCCATAAGCTTCTCAGCAGCTTTCTTGTTATCGCATAGTTGGCATTCCAGTTCCATCAGCTGAAATGACAGGAGTTGTTCTGGCTGTATCATCAAAACACCGCCTGCCTTGACGCAGTTTTCCATCAACTGACGAATTACTTGTGCTCGATAAGCGTCCATGCGGATATCTCTGGAGAAGGGTAGCACATAAACAGGACGGTCCAGCAAGCCGGAAAGTTTCGAAACTAGCATTTGATGCATCTGCTTTGCTTGTGGCTTTGCCACAATCACTCGGACTAACTTGGAGCCATCGGCCAGAGCGGTAGCGACGATTGGGACGATGACGGTAGACTTGCCTTCACCCATATTCAGCTGCATTACGGCATTCTGACGGTCTGGAGGGTCGATCATCTGTCGGGCAATTCGTTGCTGGGTATCTCGTATCATAATCTCGCTTTCGCATTCAAGCAACAGCCAGTCTGGATAACTTCGTGGGTCCCAAGTATCGTTGCCGAAGTTTTTGAGTTCACGGAGAAGATCCACTGGACTAGACTGGAATTGTACAAGCCGTCGAGCTTGTTGGGCAGCGGTGATGGCAAGCCCGTAGCTAACTATAGCGCACCTCCATTCCTCTGGTAGGAAAAACCATTGCGAAGATTTTAGTTGCTGGAGGAAGAAAACTGGTGTCACCCTGGGTAGGAAGCCCGACCGTTCGAGAATAGAATGCACTGTTCTAGGCACCTCGACGTTTGAAACACGCTTGGTAGACTGTAAAGTCATGGCCACAAGCAACCTGTACATCTCTACTACCCGACTTTCACAACTCGTCAGATGTTGTTCAAATATGGGCTCACGCCTCACACTTTGTTTTTTGTTGAGCTCGGTATCCCCATGGTCGTGTAAACTGGAGATGCTGTCTCGTAATTCGCCCAGGTAGCGATGTTCGAACTCCAACTTCGCTTTTGAATCAAGAATTTCAACAATCTCGGCCAACTTGCTGCTTGCATCAGCGTCTTTTGTCGTTCTTTGAACTAGGTCACGTAGGCTTAAGGGTGGTACTCGATGGAATCGTGGAGCCGGTCCAGAGAATAGGTCCATTATGGAAACAAATCCTGATGCCCGTCTTCCTGAGTGGCGTGGCAGTATGTCAGGGGCAGCCTTGACAGGAGCGACAGCTGCAACCGGCAACAAGCTTAGGCGTGAAACCAGTGTATCTAGATATCTCTTGAACTGCAGGTTCTCATACCATTCCGTCCATTTAGGTCTTACTGAGCTCATCACTTTCTCGACGTAGATGTAGGTGCAAATCTTGGTCTGGACCCGAGTCGGTGTTAAAGCCTTGCACGGCCATTGCGAGCTGAGATAATGTCTGAAGTCTGCAATCGACTGGGCCTTATCATCATGATATACTTGCCTGCGCCTGGCTAGGGTAGATTCGTGCTTTTCATACGCGAGCGGGGGCAGGTAAACTTCCGGAGAGTGTTCGAAGGCAGTAACCCAAGTGTCCGCTAGGCTCTCAATTTTATGATTTTGAACATCGTATCCCTTTGCTAGGTCAAAGCTAGTTTTGGGGGGCAAGGGCGCAGAGGTAACGGAAGGAGAACAGCCAAGTGCTAACAGCGCCTGGACAATCTGCGGATCATATTTCTCAGAATACGACATCGTCGCCGTCCAAACCATAAGTTCAAAATTGTTGAGCCAATCTTGTTTGCGTCGGAAAGAGTAGTGAACTTGGCACCACTCAGATGAGAGAAATGCTTCAGGTCCTAGGAGCCATCTGGAGTCGTAGAACAGTCTAGCTTTTGGCACTGCGACTTGCATCGAGCTTACGGTCGCTTTCCGTAGAAGCTCGTAAAGGTGTAAAGTGAGGCCTGACATGACAGGTTGTAGGAGAGCGCAATGGCCATGATAAATCCTGGATGCCATCTCCGCAGCACGGATTGCTCGGACTGACTGCTGCCCGCGATCTCTTCCAAGATAAACAGTATCATGCATTGGAGTGAATTCCTCAGCGCCAAAGCCTGCGACATGATCGCGAGCGTTTCTGTTGATGGCTCGCTCAAACAAGTCTGCCGAGATGTTTCTAGGAAGATGTGCAACTTCATATCCAGGATAGAGGAAACTTACTTCGTGAGATCTTGCGAGTATTTGTTGCGTGAGTGTGTGGAAGCGACCATCTTGAGATATATAGCTCAAACTGGAAGACCATTCGACAGTTTTCATCACTCTTTTGTGAGATGGATAGAATGAGCGATCTGGAGACAAGTTACTTATCAGGCTGAGTCTCTCATGGGCAACATGGGATAACACGCAAGGTGCTTGGATTTGGGCAGATGCAAGGATTCTCAGCGCTTCCTCAGCTCGATCTTGTCGTCAGCCACGAGCCGCCGGAGGACGTTATCGATCTTGTATGCTTGTACCCGGTGAGCAGTCCCATGAACAATCATGACACGGACGTGATCCTCCAAAGACTTCTGTGCTATTGGTCGATGTTCAACCTTGCCTTCCGGGATTATCACTGTTCTGGTTGATGAATCCTTAATGTTTTGGAGGATGAGCTTACTTGCAAACCCAATAAGAGTCCCCAGAGATTGATCGTTGTCAATTTTCATATTTCGAAACTGTCTAGACCGAATAATCGATTCGCCAGGTTCCAAGAAGAACTCGAGCTGTAGGCCCGGAACCCGAATGTCAAGGACTTTCTCTTTGACATCATACAAAAGATGAATCCGTAGAGGCGCTTCAATAGGCGACATGATGGCTGCGATAGTTTGAGCCAGATGAGTCGAAGGAGGCATGAGGATTACATTGGTGCAATGGTCGAGCTTCCAACCACTACCATCGCGCCTGAAATACCAGTTGGCCGGCTTGTTGGTGACCTAAACGTCTCCAACGTCACAGAATTCGATGGTTTCAGTCGTACGATGATACCAATGGACAAAATTGTCGACGAAATGGTGTGGCAGTAGGTCTCTCATGGACCTTGAAGGAATCAGATCCAGAATCGAGCTACCCTTGCGCAACTGGACCAAGAGATTGCGATGTGTCTGATCCCCCAAAAGATCCTGCATACCGAAATGGACTTTATAACCGCAAAACATCTTGGTAGCACAGAAGCGCATGCCTGGTAAGTCGCTTGGTGCGACATCTAAGATCATAGAACCAAACAACCACTGGTAACTTTCATGGCGTACATACTCACGCGGTAGACGTGATAGAGGGCAGCCCCCCACTAGAAGTTCACCTGTGAGTACGCTGAGATGAACCTGTAAGTGACCAGAAGTTGTTTTCATCCAATAAAAAGATGAAGGAGAAAGCAACCATTTTGATCATCGGTAAAAGGTAGGCCATCGTCTTTTGATAGCTATATCCAGGCATTCGTTGTCATGGGCGACAACCTCCCGAACCAAGATTGGACAAGCGCGATGCATAGTATGCAGAAACCTATCAAACATGATGTTTTGGAGATGGTCATCGTTGTTATTTGTTAAGCTAGAGTTGCTGTGAATGATGATCGAAACCTCTACAAGTATCGCGGCTTGTCTTGAATCTGCTAGGTTTTGGGATAACAGCGCGTCATCTGTGTTGAAAGACTCGACGCAGATCAAGGCGACATGGAGAACGATGTTCAGAAACTCCGCTCGTTGAACGTCGTCATTTGTTTCCTGTACTTTCTCGATAAGACGGAGAAGCCAGCCATAAGATATCTTGCGGCAGTTGGAAAGTAGCTCTTGAATCGGATCCAGCAAAGTAGGATCGGCCAGGGTTTGTAGGCGCGTTGTGAGTAATGTAAACGAACACAAGGCTGTATGGGACTCCCAGTTTTCTTTCACTCTTGAAACACACTGTGTGAGGATGATCAACATCTGATGACCGAACTCCGTCTCGAAAAGTCGTCGATGCGTAGGCCTCTCGACTTCGACAGTACCATAGGGGCCGGCTTGCATACTCATCTGAAGCAAGAAAATAGTTGTCTCAGGTTGGTTGAAATCAATTGTCGGCATGGCTAGTTGAACGAGTATACTCATCCACTGTATGCGGTGCCCAAAAGGCAGGGTAGTTAAGGCCTTAAAGTCACTCAATGGCATATAGTCGGGGCAGTTTGATTGGCTGGCGATAACCTCATTAGGAGTCTGGCCATTAGGTTGAGCCCATGTTCGCGTGAGAAACCGCTTCAATACTTTTGCCCGACTAGGCAACTGGAAAGTACATTGGTCTGAAATTTTGAAAGATGACCTGTGGCTGGAGATGAAAATGCCCTTATCCCCGTCGTAATATTGATAAGTCAAGCCATTGTTGAGACAAACATCTGCCTCCGTGCTGCGCTCGATGGATTTGTCTCGGACAAGAGTTGGACGCGATTTCTCTCGGGAACAAACCAAGGAGCAAGTCCTCGATATAATGCCAATGGATACGAAAATTCAGGGCAGTCACCCCCAGACTTGTACCCTAGCACATCTTCGATGAGGAAAAAGGTGACATCACGCCATATGGAGAAAGAACGGGGGATTTCCAGCTCAAATACAGTCGATTGTGCTTCGAGAAGGCTGTTGGGCAAGGGCCACTCATGAACCGCGATCCGAAGGCTCTTGGCTTTTTGTTGAAGACAACAGCGATTGCACCTTGATGATACATGTTCATCATATTCGAGATCGAACGAACGAACAGACACAGAATTGCAAACCATTCTGTCCGATCTTGCCATTAGATCGTCATACTCTTTCGCAAGACGACGAAACTCCTCGATCTTGGCTTGTCGGCGTTGCCGAGCGTTTTGCTCTATCTGCAATTTCTTCGCCTGGAGCTTGGGAGACTTGGCAACGTACCTTACAGAAAATGAGGACGTCCCTCCGTAAGAACGAAAGATAGATGGTCGTCTATGTAAAGCGGCAGTCCGTTCCCGTTGTAGGAGGTGTGTTTCCAAACGATGTAGCCTGGTCATGTTGTCTTTAGAATGGAACAAAAGTGCTTGCCAAACATCAATCGGTACCTCTGTCTTATACTCTCGTAGCATAGGGTATTTTTGGATTGTAGCCTTGTCAACTGCGATCCAAAGCTCTCCGATGGTCAAGAGCATTCTTGATGCGCCCTCTGGACGACCCGAGTACCGGCCTACAGCAGTTTCATAATAGCTGTACAACGACTGTTGCAATTCTTCGCAGCAAGATTCTTGCTCGATATGACCTTTCATCCATTGACTCAAGTGGTCTCAGATCCAGGTTTCCAACATAGCTAGGGCGAAGGAAGTATAATCCTTGTGGCCATTGGTAGTGACCAAAGGGAGGTTTTCCGTGTCAAGAGTGAAAACACTTGATGACGGTTCGAACATTGAGCTCTGGGTGTTTCTTTTGAGGGGGAGAATTGTGGCGATGAACTCATCCATCCCAGGAACCGAAAAGCGTAGGTTGTCCTCCATCTTGATCTTGGGAAGTTTCTCCAGGTCCAGTGGTTTCTGCAAACGCTTGCAGATGTTTGATCAACGTCGGTGTAAGCAGGCGGAGGCAGTGGAAACAACGGAGTCGATGTCTTGAAGCCACGGTCTATCTTGAGGATCCTCAAGCTTACAAAGTCGTCTTGAAAGTTTGATGATCATTGTTTGAAGTACCTCGCTTTGTGTTGGTTTGTTGTTAGCGATTTGCAATACTTCAGCCATCAAGAAGATCATGAATCTCTTGTACATGTCGTCCGAACCATCCGCGAGGCGACTCATAGTAAGATGTAGTCCAACGCGAATGAGAAGCCAGACCGGAGATCTTCTCCAAGGAAGTTTGCTTCTACTCCACAGCACTTCCTCGCGTGTCTTCTTGCAGACTCCCTCGACAGTGATGGACTTGCCGACACCCCGAATTATGCTCGTCAAGAGTTCGGTCACGATACGTGGATCCGCCGTGTCTCTTTCGTCATCGTGCTCTTGTCTTGCTTTTCTGACCTTTTGTTGCACCTCCGCTACTGTTTGCTTGGCCATCTTAACGAGAGTGTTGACCAGAACCTGTTGAAACTCGGAGTTTTCAAAGTCGGCTTGGGACAGTTTGATTGTAGATGCTGGGTATTGGCGTACTAAGCGACCTTTAGTGGTCATGACAGACTCGTTAGATGGGGACAGTTCGAATGTGTCGAAACAAAATGAATCGCCCGTTTTACGAATGAGTACTCCCGCATTCTGAGCGGTGACATGAAATAGAGCGACGGGATCTAGCATGGTTATGATTAGCAGTTAATCAGAATGAACTCTAAATTAAATCTTACCATCAGCTGAGAGCCTGTGTAAAGCTTCTAATAGTCCAGCGTGTTCTAAATATCCATCGATATCTCTTGCGACTATCATGTTCTTTATCATAGAGATGCAAGCAGCAATGGCGGTCTTTTCGACGAACTCTACTTTCACGGAGAATTGCTCAAGACTATGCAGGACAAGTCCAACAAGGAATTATTCATTTGTTCCGGAGGTATCATCGTGACCAGGGAGTTTTGCCGGTAAAAACACATGGCGGAACAGATAGGTGGATTAATCATCAGAAGGAGATACGTTGGTCATCGTGGCAGTAGCTCTGATAGGCTTTTGAGGTGATTCCACGGATAGTTTCCGCGTATAATATAGGGAGAGAACTGACGAAAATCCACAAAAAAGCTCAAAAGGAGGCAATTGATGGAAATAGATTCCATAGGTGTTTTTAATGTCGTGAAAGAAGGTTTTAGGATGCTGGTGAGCCGTAACTCATATCGATTTGAATGATAAGTACATAAACGCGAGACCATAGACTTTCGAATTATTGGTTTATCCAGCATTGAGTCTGTTTCTTAACGGTTACGCCAACTCTGAGCTGTCAGTAGTACTGCTAGGCCTCCTGCGTTGGTAGTGATATCAAGCCTGATATGACTTGTGACAGCCAGAACGGTGAGAAGCCTAATGTTGTACTCTACTCCAGTCAACAAGTCGCAGCCAATATAGAGCTAAGATAACGGACCTGGAGTCAGGCATCCACCACACCATATCTCTTCGCAGCATCTGGCCAATAACACTTAGCCACGTAAACCACCAACTATTGGCCTAGAAGTAGAGCATGTCTTACGGTTATGATGACTGGTTGTGTGGTTACAGTCGAATGTACGAAGGAGGCCTCACCACATGCGGGAGGCCAACCATCTGGATGATCACTCATCGATAATGTGAAACGTCCGCGATCGGCGAAAGTGAAACAATCCATAGAGACGTAGATACTCAACAAGTGTGCCACAAACAGACTGCAGGAGGCCTACCAACAAGTCAGCACGACTTCCCCGCTCCCGGCCTTGGGAAGTATTTGTGAAGAAACTAGAACGTTTTCTTCTTTTTACTTTCACTTGCGTCTTTTCACAGGAACAAGCTGGCAAAACTTACCAAAACCCTTCAATTCTTTTTTTCTCTTGGTCCATTATCATCTGCTTCGAATGAAAAGTCAACTTTACAGACTGCCCGACATGAATACCGGTATATTGACCCAATTCGATAGGGATATCTTTCAGGCGACAAGAGAGATGTTTGTAGGCGACAAAACGGAAATAAGGAAAGTCAAGGGTGTGAAACGATGTATTAGAGAGCATCCAGGGGACAGGAGTCTGGTGCTACAGCTCGTGACCCAGTACGGCCCCAGCGCCGTACATCAATCAATATTGAGGCTCCTGTCGGATCAGGTGTACGAGTCAAACATGATCGCCAGCCAACGATTTCCTGATCTATTTGAGCCTTCCGTGTCTCTTAGCCAAGCTGGAACTCTGTTGGAAGAAGAGGCAACCAGCACCAAACAACCCGAGGTCGAGGACATTCTCCAAGCCCACGGTGATGACAGTCAGGAAAGCTCAGAATGGACAGAGGCCACAACGGTCTTGAAGGGTAAGTCACATTAATCTCGTAGATCGCTCAAGGTGATTAACTGGATCGACAGGCATCAATGACAGTATTGCAAGAAACAACGCTGGCAACTCAGCGGTGCTTCCAGTATAAGTCAACCCACCCAA